>JAODVQ020255271.1:0-13116 GCA_025400075.2 Phenganax stokvisi
TTAACACATAAGGTTGGATTTAAAAGATCTAAAATATATGAGAAAGTCTTTTTAATTTCTGGCTTATCCACCGTTTAAGCTAAACGGGCTTCGTACAACCGGCCCCAGAACTTTAATACAACTTCTTGTACATCGTCAAAAATTGAGTACAAAATTATCTCTGTAAGATACCTTAGATGCAATCATATAATCAGTCAATAAAGCTTCTCTTGTACAAACAGCACCAAGAAGTAGAGCAAACAGCATGTACAAAATACCACTGAAAATGAAACAGTATAGAACTTTGATTTACAGTTGCCAGCCAATCGGCGAACACTAGTAAACCAACATGATCAAGAAGTGGAGCGGTTTGTAGATTGCATCTTAATTTTATCAAAGCCAATCATCAAATACGGCCATTTCATAGGTTACTAAATGTCAATATGGAAATGAGCATAAAGCAAGATCAGTACCTTACGCCCAGGGCAGCCAAAGTTCCGGTAGGGATATTTTCCCCGGGATTTTTCAGATCACCGCTCATGTTAATTCCAGCCATAATGCCGGTTGCAGTGGAGAAGAAAACACCGAACACAGTAAAAAATGACTCATCTTCAGAAAATTTAGGATTTATGTTTTTGACCATATTTTCCTCTTCATAGCCCGTAAAACCTTTGGCTAAACAACAAATTATACTCATGAGATATCTGTACTTAAACACTTATTAACTTCTTATATTTAATCTAAGATCAGGGATTTCGTAAACGACAAAACACAATAGACAAACCTAAATCAGTATGAGAAAATGTTCCGATTACAAAATCCAGGACAGATATTCCAAGTACAACGAGAAGCAAGAGTTGTAATTTCACGACCCATTTTACTCCAGCTAATATAATTCCTAGTATAGTCAGGGCTGCAATCAAAGCTATAATCTTTGCCGCCCAGGGATTTTCCCAACTTGTTGTCTCAGCCAAAGATTCACCGAAACCAGACGAAAATAATGAAATACTCGCAGCCTATGGTAAAGAAAAGAAGAGTGTTTTCAATTGTTCGCAGAGTTTTGTTTTACAAATAAAGATAAAGAAAAAAGTTCGAACGAAAACTTTGTTCATGTGTCCAAACCGTTTCTCCACTGATTCTGTCTTCACTGACTCACCTGTCCAAAGCAATACAATATCCCAACTGTCGCTCCAATCCTTGCGCCAAGTATATGAGTAAGAACAAAATATATACCACCACTTTCGATATGATCAATATGATCGATAATTCCGATTGCAGAAAGCACTGGGACCAAGGATATTAATAATGTCAACAATACGATGAAAAGACTTAAACCTATACCAGCATTACCCTGAAAAAAATTTGACCCAAGAAATTTGAACTATAAAGCTATATTGTGCATATAAGCCTCACAGTACAGCGAACGATGGTCAACTTTAAAAGTGTTATATCTCTATACGAGCAAGCAAATCAAACATATTCTCACATGTTAAATCTGTTTTTCATTACACAGAATACTGCAACACCTGCATGTAATTTGTGGAATTCGCGTGTGTTTTCCGGTAAAACCCCTATCACTACAAGTGAAAAATTCACTAGTCACTCCCGGGATTCGCATCTTAATCTAGTCTGAAGCCTGTTTTCCACTAGAGGTTTTCAAGCTAGAAGGGACAGTTTTTCTTAGCTTCATGAGCTTTCAGCAGAAACAGTTGAGCAATACAAACTGCCGATTCACCCAAAAAAAAAACGGTTGTGGAAAAAAGGCTTAAAGTCACTGACATATATACATCTGAACTGCTTGCTCCTATGCTTTTTGACTTGAGACTTGCATGGTCAATTGAAAGTCACGAAGGCTATTGTGACATCGCTGGCTCTTCGAATAACGTCAGAAATACTGGTCAGCAGCCGACTTCATAAGTAAACACTCTCAGAATTTCGGCGATCTTGGACCACGCTTTTTGATGCGAAGCAAGCAGTCCATATGCATATATATATCAGTGCTAAAAGTCAATAGCTATTCAAAACATTGACCAAATATCTGCTTACGACAGTCCAGCCAGTACGAAGAAATATGACAACACCAAATATATTCAACATACATGACGTAAAAACACCTGAAAAGAAGTTGATATTGAATGATATGAAGATCATAGAACTATAATAATAAAACATGGATATCATATATCGTAATTCATCAGTGTGTCAGCTAATTGATTCAATGATAGCAAATCGATGAGTAAAATCTTTTGTCCACTGGCGATCATTTTCTTCTCTATTCATTTTGTTAAATTCATTACTGACAACAGACAGGAAAATATCGCCAATGAATTACGATAAAAAGAGATCTGACTTAAATTAAAGGAAAAAGACTTGATATGGTACAAACAACTCAAAGATTTCGATTACCATCCCACGTCCCAAACAAAACTGGTTCTGTGACGAAGAAATTTGCTTTCCACCATGGTTTCTGTTCCTCTAAAACACCCTACGAAATTTTCAAAATATAGGCCAATTTACATTGCCGATTTTCACGGCGATTCTTCTCATTTTGAAGGATGCAATAGAGGGGAATACTATAAAATAATAGAACGTTGTTTGAAGTGTCTGACATTGGCGTCAGTGTATTCACTCCTTCACATCCTTTAAAATGACAAACATCGCAATGAAATATCACCAGTCATTAAACACCAACAACGGTTGGTGAAACAATCTTTTTCAAAAAAACTAAACATAATTTGCATTCAAATAGAATTAATTGTGCATTTGAGTGGGCACAATCGCTTGAAACGCATCGTTACCATGGCATTAGTATTCAATCAGCAAGAATTTGATGGAAGTATTATTGTATTGTGTACATATCGCGTTTTTTTTAGCATTGGTAAGAAATAAACTTACTAAATTCTGACTGCTTACCAGGCTACTTTAACAATAAAAGCAAAGCAAGTTTATTAAATTAGGCCAAAGGTAACGCGTGCGTGATAAACAAGGATAGTTTTTGAGTTTTAATGTTGAAATGTATGAGCATTTAGAAAAAGCTTCTCTTTCTTAACACGAAAAATCCTTTGGCGAATAAGACAATTCACGTTATTAACTACGACCTGTTACATTTAACGTAAAAAACAGGTCAAAAATCAAAATACGTTCACTGACTTGTCATTAATAACTAATATCACACGTAATCTTAAACGTACAATCAAACTACGCAAATTCCTCAAATAAATAAACACTGCTTTAAATTCCAATTTAGAAAGCCACAGATTAAAGTTTAACAAGAAACTTTGAATGTTTTTGTAAGGTTTTTGTAAAACTACACGTTTAAATTGCGGGCCAACTCAACCACCGCGTAATTACGTAAAGCACCTTTTAAGTAATAATTTCAACATCCGACTTGACAAATAAAATCATAATAAGAACTGTTTCATGTTGAATGACTTATAGCTTAAAAACAAGCCTAGACTATTTGCTGTTGGCTGTATTGTAACCACAGTTACTTCTTCAAAAGTATATACACTAAATATTCACATACTAAACGCAGTCATATCGCATTTTCTGTACATTTTAAATTTTAAACAAAGTGTTATTTACAAGCAATTGTTGTCCAGCTTGTGTTTTTAAACAGAATTTAAGCAAATCTCATCTCTTTGGCAAATAAAGAGCAAAGTACTTAACTGACAAATAGTTGGTCATCTAATGTCGGCAAATCAGGATATTCTGCGAGTCCTTCGCTTGAAAATTTGATCCCGATTTATATTATTTAAATTGTGCTTTGGTAGTATTCTTTAACATTGGATTTGCGCAGAGATTTTGTTATTCACATGGAAAACTGAATAAGCGAAAGATATTTATTTCGTCTCAACATTTCTCGTAAATAGATACCAGAACATACGAAGTGAATTTAAAATATATTCCTGAGCAAATTATGACAAACCAGCTTCACTACGCATTGAATAAAACAAGTTCAACAACAAACTGAAATCAGTGAAAATTTTTCATAAATGGTTCCATCTATTTTACATCACAATCCATGAAAAGTCGACTTTTTATAATATCATTGATAAGTTCAATTTCAACTCTTCCGCAATTAAACGGTACGAGATAGGCGCTGACAGCTGACAATAAGCTATTGAATGAGACTTATATATTTTAGGCTATAAAACACTAGAGGAAAGACTCGTTCGATTAAATCCAGTGTATAAGTAAAACTACTTACAATATGAAGCCATGCACAATTTCAGGTTGTATTTTCTAACAAAGTTTTCAAATATTATAAAGCCAAAGACTATTATAATCGCTAAAGGAACTTGAGCAAAATATCGAGGAATATAATATTTTAAATTTACTAAAGCCAAAACATACGTATATACCTTACCTACTCAAATGTTTCCATTACAAAAATATCCTGACTACATATTGCTACACACACCTGTTCCTCGTCAAAGAGCTCTCGTACATGTTGGCTAGCTGTTTGATGAGTTACTCCGCTTCCTTCGCTTCTACTTGAGCTTTCAACGGCCGGTGTTTGTAGATTTGAACCTCGCGGTTCGTCTGCTAACCCGAAACGGCTCCAGTTCACATCGTTACGTTTACGAGTACCGTCCGGCTCGCCCATCGTACCGTTCTCAAATCAGCCTTCAGCCATTCTTTGTATGTTTTCTACTTTCGTTCGGCTTGGGAGGCCTTGATCGTCATGCATTATTCACAGCAAGCAGTCCATTGAAAGATCAAAAAACGCGTTTTAAGTCTGGTTTTAATTTGCATTTTTTAATTTGCATTATTCGTCCGCCATGTTTTTTAACTTACATGACGTTCCTCCCTACTCCTGCAAAACCGTTACCACACCGTTACTCAGTTGCTTGCAGACTCAAGCCCGACGCAATTCATGCAGCTTCAACAAATTTTCAAATTTCTTTTCAATTGAGATTTTTTACCAATGAAAATTGATATTTAAACACTATTTTAAACTTTTATCGAAATAATTTTTTTGTGAAATAGAAAGCTAATGAAGACAAATTAATTACTCGTAAATCACTAGCATTCCAACACAAAAAAGCAAAATTCGAAATGATTATTGACCTAAGTTTTCCTCATAATAGTTTGAAGTCTGGAAGACTTGATACTTTTTACATTTGTTATAGATATAAATACAAAGGTTTGATCGTTAATTTGATATCCAACACTGTTTTAGCCGATTTTCAGTGAAATCATTCAACTTTCCCCCGAGCTATTTCAGAAATCGATAGTGCAGTACAACCTCCCCGCTATTTTTCCACAAGTAATGTTTTACAGTTCTCAAATCCATAGAGGCTTCTAGAAGCTGAAAGATTTATAAAACTTTAGTAAACGACAAGCTCTAGAACACATATTTAGGTTTCAATAACGGAGGTAGATCAGCAAATGGTGGTTTACATTTATTTCTATATAACTGGATTGCGCATCCCTATATGTCAGTTGTCAAAATTTTGAAACCATCACGACCATCTTGGTACTCTAAATTCGTGACTGGTTACCATGGTTTCGATTGACCGGAAATGCTGCGGCGGCCATCTTGGTACTCCAAATTCGTGATTTTCACCGGCTTCATATTTGCAGCCGGATGCACAATCCAGTTATATAGAAATCAATGGTGTTTTACCTGCAGTGTTCATGAGAATGATGTAATGTGAATTCTTTTCATGATACGTCATGTAGTAATCTTGTATGAGGTACAAAGCACAAGTGGCAGTAGATTGCAATTGCTTGCACTTTCAAGGGTATACACTTATAGAGAGGTCACTCTACCTGATCATTACAATACAATTCAATTTTCGAGTGAGCAATCTGCGCAATATCAGTTTCTGTTTCCATGGCGTTCGTTTCTTTATCACTACCCTGAGTTGTGCTCGACCCAGTGCTCTCGCTGCCAAAATATTTCTCATAGACATGTTCAACTACTTTCTTAACTTGAATCATATCACTAGCACATAAACGATCCCTAAACAATAAATGTCAAACGATTCATTTTTAAAAGTCGTTTTATTCTACACAATAAAAACTTGAAATTGTTTTGCTTTGTCTTTTCATAAAACTTTGCGATATCCAAACTTTTTCCAACACGTTTAAAGTATGTCCGAGACGTCGACAATTACTCTATCAGCGATGTTATTCAAATTCATCGAAAGCAGTTTTTCAGAATTCGACTATTTTGCCAATAAGGTCTTCCTTGTCAATTGAATATTTTAAAAAAGTCAGACTCGCGGCACTTTGACCATATTTTCGATATCTATGGAGCACTATTTAAAGGAAGTCATTGTAGTTCCTAAAAATATGTTTTGAAAATTTTGAAACTTTACGTTATCACTGAAAGGATCTCTTGCACGAATACGATTGATCTATTGACTTCCAGTGTCCATGTCAAGGTCAGGGATTGTATAAGTAAATATAATATTTTAGTTCTGCAAAGAAGAGTTGTGGTATATGTTCTTCTAAAAAAACAAAATCTTTTGATGGACTTCTAGTGTTTATACTGACCTTTTTTGTGATTTTAAACTGGCCGAATGAGGTAGCAAAAAGAAAGCTAATTTATTAGACTTGGGAGGTAATTTCTACAAAAAATACATACAATGCTAAGTTTTGTATTTGAATTAAAAAAAAACATTTTTCTAAGGAGCTAATCTTACTTTAACGACAACATCGTATATCCAAGACGGTACAATCTCAGACAAAAGACATCTTTCTGTATCTCCTGATGCATCGATAGCTAGAAAACGCAGTAAAGTTCGTCCCGTGCCTGAACTCTCACTCACAACAACTGGAGTGTGCGCTGGAATACTATAACATCCATTGCCCGGTACAATATGCTGAAGCAAAGATTTACATAGTTATTTAGAGTACGTTCAATGAGGTTGACCAGTTGAGGAAACTTACCTCGGGCGTTTCAACGCTAATGTCTACGTCACTGGCGCTTGCGTCAGCTTCGTTTACTAAAGAAAAAAAAACAAAAACAATTTATGAAAGTTGTTAATGATTCATGAAAGTAGCTTAAAATGTTTTTCAACTTATTAATTTAACTAATTTCTTTTTCGTGTTTTTAGTATTACGCTATTCAGATAAGTATATTTCTGAATACAGTCGTAGGTTGCATACATTTTAGACTTTAACGAGCCAAAATGTGGCCATAAGTGTTTGTGAAAACCTTTTTGACGGTGAAAGGGCTTAATAGAGCGGAGAGCTTATTTTAAATGGATACAAGTCCGATTATGTTTCATCTATCCTAAAAGCAGACACAGAATTTGAAAATTTTAATCGAAGTGCAGTAACTAAACATACGTTACGGTCAAGTAATAAACGTAAATTCTGCTTCCTACTGGGAGTTGTTTAAGAGGGGAGCTCAATACAGATCAGGGGCGTAGGAAGCGGGGGGGCACAGCCCCCTCAATATTAATAGTGGGGAGGCCGAGATATCTTTCGCCCCCCCCAAAAAAATTATTCAACTTAAAATTAATTAAGATCGCCAAGCAATTAGCAAGTCGCAATGAACGTAGACGGGTCTTTTTTGGCAGCTTCAGTTGAGTTACATTAAGCCCTTGACTACCCGAATCGCTAAAAGTGTAGTTTAACTAAAATAACGTAGCCCTGAACATGACCAAAATGAGGTTTATGTAATGCGAAGGTGTCATTTCCGGCGATCTAGAGCCTTAAAATTCTCTCTCTCTCTGCGCCAACCATGGTGGAGCCTCGAGAGGGTCAGCCCCCAACTCTACCAAGTTGCCTACGATCCCTGATACAGATATTACGGTACGTCGAGTCGACCATTACTTGTTGACGTAACACAAGTTTCGGATATTTTAATGACACACGCAAATTTCCACTTAACATGGATGCGTGGTTAAACAAATCCTTTTAAAAAAGTAAACATCGCCAGGAATTAGAAACTTCCACCCGAAACTGCAAGCGTGTTCCAGTTTCCGCCCACATGTCACGATCTGATGGCTTGCATAGTTGATGTATTTGGACAGGGCACGTGCCTAATTGTAAAGTGATTTTAAATTGCTATTAGCCTATTAATAAACAAGCACACATGAATGCGATATTGGTTCAGGTGGGATGTACTCGTCTGGGTTCTAGGCATACCATGCCAAGCAAGGTGATAAAGTAACGTCATGTTGTTGTGGGACGTTACTCGAGTGGATGAATCTGTTGTTTGTCAATGTGTGGCTATCACTCGGAGATTTCCACAAATTATTCAACCATTCGAGTACATCCCACAACAACGGCCTTAATCCCGATCTAATGCTCAAGACTTCCTTTTGGGTAATATCTTAAATGAATACTAGTATTATAATATTTTTGTATTTGTATCATTTGCAAAACTTTGTCATGTTCATGGATATTTAAACAATAAGACTGAACAACTAAAAAACCTGAAATTACGTTAAACCATGCTTGTTATTGTGTGGCTACCACTCGTAAAGATTTACAAAACACTTATCCACCCACCCTCAGAGTAAATCTGTAAATCGGGCAAGATATGTAAAAGAACTCGTATATCTTTGCCCACTTGCCAGGTTTGGTAAACGTGTACAGTCAACATTTTATGCCCTAAACGGCTCATCTAGTATTATCTTAGGCCAGGCATGATCCAGAATCAGTTAAAGTCCTATATCCTGTGTACAAACTGTCTGATAAATTGTTATTTTATTGTACTTTTGAAAACTTCTCTTTTCACTTGAAATGATGCAAGTTACTACAGTAGATTTAGAACAGGAAGCTTAATAGATGCAAAGTGGCAGAAAATTGACGTATGATAAAAATGAACAGCCGTGCAACAAAATTTAGTGATATCCGAACCAAATGTCTTTTTTGTCGTTTATGTGCATTAACGATAATGACAATGTCGTTCAGTTGTTTTGCACGCAGTAGAGTAAACCATATACATCATTGAATTGTGACACAATTCTTAGAAAAAGTTACAACTTTGCTACGAGGCTAGATTCCAGGATACAGATAAAGTTGACACATGAATTGAAGATATGAATTCAGGTTTTTTATCATTACTATAAACGTCAAAGTATACTACAAGTCCTGATTTATGGTTTTCAGGCACTATAGAGCCTTAAAACAGAGCTTAAAGCTAGCTAACTTCTTGTAAAAGATTCAATGGTGTTTTGTCAAGTCAATGACAGTAATGTCACAGCACGTTAATTGCACCATTTGTACTCATTTTGTACTAGCTTACGTTATTTCTCTTCTTACAATATAAGTCTGCTTTTCCTTTGCTTTTAGTGAAAAAATTAAACTTAAAATCTTTAGATGCAACATTAGGTAGTTGCCACTAAGTTGAAGGGCAATACTTGAATGGAATGATTAAGGCGATTTTTGCTGCAGTTTTTTCTCCTCTTAAAGGCCAGTTCACACGAGCGATTTTCAATGCGATTTTTCTCGTGTTGAACGATGTGATAGAGTGGATAACTGGCGCGTATACTTGTTCCAACAATTTTGCTAATGCACTCGCCAGTCAACCGACTCGATCACATACACTCAGCAAAAATCGCCCGTGTAAACTGGCCTTGTATGTGATTAAGTAGACTGACTGTGACAAGGGCATTGGAAAAATTGTTGGATCAAGTGTATCTGTCGGTTGTTCGCTCTAAAACATCTTTCAACACGAGAAAAATCACACCAAAAATCGCCAGTGAAAATGGGCTTTTAATGGAATAATGGAAGGAGTATGGAATTGTTAATTTTATCAGTGTTTGGCAGATTTTGTAGAAAGCTATATATTTTAAAAATCTCAGTGAATTTTTAAACTATTCGTCGCTACATTTCCTTATAAGTATAATTGTTCGTTGAATACAGTTAGCTAAGTTGATTTATAATGGGTTTCAGTACAACATCCTGCCTTGACTTGATCTTCGCTTAGTCTGGCCTATAATTAGACATGAATGGCGCAGTTTTCTAAGAGTGATTGATTGATGAAAAAAAAATGTTAATCTTTTGAAAAGGTTGGTTTACATGTCATCATAATTGTTGTAAACATAGAGGAGTCACGATCTTTCTTAACAGCGGAATTAAAACCAACTAATTATGAGTAAAGCAATTATTAAGGCCAGTTTACACGATCAAAGTTTCTGTGATTAAAGTAGGAATTTTTCACAGGAAAATTCTACGTACTGAAAAATTTGGAAGAAATATCAGAGTGATGTAGTTTAGTGTTGAGCACTGCTTTAGTTCCCCTGAATATTTTTAGCAAATGCTTGGAAATTTAGGATTAACCTATCCAAAATTTCTACCTTGATCTGCTATAAGAAGATATAATATTTTGGCATTCTTCGCATAAGTAGTAATCTAGTAGGCGATGAAAAGCACAAAAATGAGGGAGACTAAGTGTGATTTGCTTCCTCTTTGCACAAAAAATGTTATAAACTTCTGCCAGAATTTGACATTGTCCTGTGAGGCTTACCAAAACCCAGTCACACAAATTTACTGCATGGATGGGGAAGGATTGTCGGCAAAATCTATTTCAGAATTTGAATAAAAAGTTTAATACTTTCATATAAAAAACCAGAAGTGTCAAAAACATCGTTTCATCAATGATTTGAGCAAATACACCACTTGTTGATTCAATGAAATCAAAATTTCAAGATTCGATGATCAAGTACTCGCGAGAACCACAAATCAACGCCTCCACGCTCACTACTTCCTGTTCGAGACAAATAAAAACGGAAAATCAAGCTTCGAACCATCAGACGCCACTACTATTGCGAGACGAAGACTTGTGAAAAGTACAAAGAAAAAGCAAGTTAAAGATATCCGAAGAAACATGGCTGCAGTTTGGAATATCTTGTTGATAAGCTTCGCAGTTTTTGCGAAGAAGAGCCAAGGAATTGACGACAAATTGCTAAGATTATTCGTAGACCAAGGAAATGAGGTATACATTTATCTAAAGTGCCAGAGGGACACTTTTAAGACGTAAATTGCGGGCATTCCTAAAATGCTGATGTGAGGGTTCAACGCATTTTTCATGCAGGAAGAAAAAACCCTGAAAGCTGATAAATGAGACTTTTTGTTTGGTATACTTTAAAGTGAAAATTCAAAACGGAGTAAATGCTAATTAGTTTTCGACGAATGTAATTTTCTCGACGTGAACTGTTCGCACTAATGAGCAATCTCTGCATGGATAAAATGCATTTATTTTCTAAAAGATTTTGCGACGACGAGTTAAATCATCTGTTGTTCACTATTGACCAAAGTAAAACAACAAAGTATGCAGTTGTGCAATTAAGGTTTGAAAAAATTGACGTCTTACATTTGGATTTTATTAAATCCTAGGCAAACTCCGCAGACGCAATCGAAAGACCAGTTTTATCACTTGTTCATATTTGTTCATCAACCTCGCTAAAATATTGACGTCGATGTACCGTCATGTCATTATAGGAATTGAAGTGCAACTTATCAAATATTTAGTATGATCACGATCCAACGTTTTAATACTTCTGACAGGTGTCTTCACCAGACAACTACTTTATTTTTTGTTTGTTTTCATGTTTATACATGCCATGGTTACCATATACCAGAAACAGATTGAGTCGTTTTTGCAATGAGCTCAAACATAGCTTAACAAACCAATGTCAACTGCCGAAAAAACGACGAGTTTAGAGTGCTTGAATTTCGACAAGAAATGTTACAGCCGTACTCGCATTCGTGGTCAGATCGAAAACAGCTTTCTGTCACGTCAAACGAGCAAACAACAACAATAACAAAAACAACAACAACAACAGCAACAAGCTCAAAGCGGCTAATATGTATGACAGTTGTCCTCGCCATCAAATCTAAACTTTTCTATTTTTCACAGGAAAACCCAAGCTACAATGAAAACCAGAACGAAATAGCAGACCTCTTGAAAACAGGTACCACAAACGCCCTTTGCGCTGCTGGAAAAATTAGCTCCGTCTGGTGCCAATATAAAGAACTTATGGATCCCAAGAATATTGAACAACAAGCAAGATTGTTAAAAAGAGAAAGTGCCGGTCTGTCTAGGTCAAGTAAAGGCCTAATTCCTGGCCGTTCCGTACGTGCGACAGAACAAGGAAGGAAGCTTAGTAGGCGTACTTCATGTTATCCCGGTCTCCCGTGGACATGTAAAGGTTTAGTTGCGGCTCGTTCTGCGCGTGCGCTACTAGAAGACAATGAAGACAAAGATGAAAATGATGAAAAACGAGGTATGAAAACTGTCGTCTAATAATTGAGATAGCCGGCCTTTTCTAGAAGATTGTTTTCAATCACGCGAATTTTTACCAAATGGCAAACAAATAAAACACTTTGGAGACGACTTTCCCCGATTTGAACGGAATTAGAAATCAAACCTTTTTGTCTTAAACTATCTTTAAACTGAACTCAAAAGTTCATTAATATAAACTTGCTTCGTGTAATAAAGCGTTACTTGTTCTAGCAATGAAATGTCGACCTGGAATGGTCAACTGCCGTCGGAAGAATGGAAAGCGTGTATTAGAGCAAGTCAAACCCAAGCATTGTCCTCAAGGCTGGCCATACTGTATCTAAAGAACGATACCGCTCCAGGACACAACTTCAAAAACCTTAAAACTTTGTGTATAAGTATTTAATAAGTAATATTAATGATTAAGTAGGCATCAATAGTCATTGAAAGTATGGTTTGGACACAAACCATGTCTCCATTGATTACTATATTTTAAGTTATTGAGAACCGGTCAAGAAATGGTATATTTATATTTATTTATATTTGTAGCAAACATGATTATCTTTCCTAGTGCCTGCTATAAATGAGTTAGTAGCTTAATTTTTAAGTAAACTTTACTATTTCGTGCTTAAAAGCACTTGTATTGTATTTGTTTATATACTTTTATATTATTATATAGTTTAAGATAAGTGATAATGTAGATTGACTTGTAAAGCGAGCTTCGAAATACATATAAATAAATTGTTAATTTTGAAAACAAGACTTTCGCCGCCATTTTGTCTGCTCCAAACATGCACCCTTTGACCTGATATATTTTGTTCAATACATATACCACTGACACTGACATACGTATATACCCAGTGCATATACCGAAAAAACTCCGAAACTAGCAGTGTGACCAGATTTGGTAAAATAATTTACTTTTGGTAAAATTTGGCATTTTT
>JAODVQ020255376.1:0-13115 GCA_025400075.2 Phenganax stokvisi
AACTACCTTAGAACATGCAATAAAACTTCAACTGAAGGTGCTATAGAATATTACATGGCATATTATATAGAATATCCTACAGAATAGGTTCCAAAATCTATTCGAATATTCTATACAATACGGTATGGAAGTATTCAATGTAATATTTTATAGAATATTTTCGTAAGGGCCTGGATTTTGTCTTTCAAATCTATCAATCTCAGTGATTGAAGTCGGAAATTTTATGTTCTCAAAGTTTAATAGTTACGATTTGTCTCTTAAAATTTTGTAATTCTACCTGGACTCTTTTTATCATTATTTGTAAAACGTGCAATACTAACAGCCCATTTAAAACACTCTAGGTCTGAGTTTTTTGGATTTACATCTGCTTATATGTCTGCTATCCACTTTGGAGTCTTTCCATGAGTGGACCCTCCTAATGGAACGTACTTTCTACCCTTAATCTCAAGACTAATAATATGATGACATTGCCATCCAGAGCCTTTATTTTGAAATTGAGAAAAAGACTCTATTATTTTTTGTCTAATTTTTTCATAAACTTGTTCTAGGTTAGTTGCTTTTAAGATCACCTCTTGTTCACTGTGAAAATACGCATTATCCAGTGTTTTTTCATCGGTAGCCGGATCAAAGTTTACTATTTCACATTTTAAAAGAAACTTAATCTTATAACCTCTAAGTGTCTCTTTCATTAACTTTAAAGAAAAGTACTTTGCATCTTTAAAGAAACGTGTAATGTTTGTATCTTTATTTCCTTTTGTAACAAAGAGTTTTACATTATCCTTCATTGCCGTTTTATCAAGTTTAAACTTGATGGCATTAGTTTTCTTTCTATTTATTTTTTGACTTATGTACTCTTGAATATTTTCAGTTTTTATAAATCTCTTTAAATCAAATACCTCTCTACGTATTGTAGACCTTATCTCTGCTTTTTTTTTAATCACACTCTTCTTAGTTTGTGTCAAAAACTCGATTTCATGTTTTGGCTTATTCTCATTTCTAAACTCTTTCAGTTTGTCTTGCCTTTTTCTCTAATGAGTCTTGAATCATAATTTTTCCTTAAGACTTTTATTAACTTCATCTAAATACTTGTAAAAACTAGTCTTTGTTTTTTCCAGTTTTGTATTAATATGTAGTTTTTAAGCTTTTCATTTCCAGATATTTTTTTTTTGCTATTTCAAGATTTGTATTCATGTCTCCTTTATTTAGTAATGAAATTGTTTTATTTTCACTTGATTGATTTTTATTCGACATGCTAAACTTGACAATAGAAGTTGATCTTAAAAATTAATTTTTAAAGTTTCAGTATTGTTCTAAAGAGTTAATTACAGTCAGCTGTTTTAAGAGAGTTTTTACACTGTTTCTTGAATATAAGAGTTGATTCTTACACTGTTCCTTGAATATATAAGTAGTAGTAAAAGGACTGGTTCTAGCACTGTTCTTAAATATATAGTAGAAAATAAAAGGCCAGTTCTGCTCTCGTTAAGTGCACAAATACTTCAATAATTCTTTTTATTAAGGGCAAATTATAAATGGAAAATTTTTTTTTACTTAAAAACAATTAAAGCGTGAAAGATTTGATAAATTCAACTACGTTGAATCTATCAAATGTGACACAAATTTTTTATTATTTTTAAAGGTAGTTAATAGCACCGTTTATTCGAGGTAAAAAAGGATTTTACGATTTTGTTGAATCAGCAAAAATCCTTTATTAAGAGGTGTGGACTTGATGAGGCAGAACCGGCCTTTTATTTTCTACTCACATAAGAAGACCCTTTGATTGTATTGTACTTGCTAGCTCTTATCTCGAGGCTGACAATAAAGTCAAGTTGCCACCCAGGGCCTTTCTTTTGGAATTGCGAGAAAGACCATAATTTTTAAAATAATTTTCTCATAAGTTAATTCTAGATTTGTACCTGGTAAGATAGTTTCTTGACTGCTGTGGACATGTCCGTCGTCTTGTGTTTTGTCTTCTGCAGCAGGGTCGAATTTAACCATCTTGCAATTTAAAGTCATTTGAATCTTGTAGTTCATAAGTTTTTCAGTAATTAACTTCAACACGCTTGGTTTTACGTCTTGTAAAAAGTCAGTAATGTTAATACTTTTATTTGCATCAGCAACGTATATTTGAACATTATTTTTCATCGCAGTTTTCTTAAGTTTAAACTCGATAGCTTTTTTATTTGGCACATCTATTGTTGGTCTAAAGTATTCTCTGACATTTCCAGTTTTTATAAATCTCTTCAAGTCGAAAATTTCTCTTTTTCTAACTTTTTCGATGTCTTTTTGGGAAGACATTGCATTGTTCTTAATTTTTTTCCAAAATTGAGTTTCAGTTTTGTTTCCTTCGCCACGATACTTTTTCGCAGCCAGTCTTGCCTTCTTTTCTAGTACATTTTGAACCATAATTTTTTCGTTAAGTTTTTGTTTCGCTTCTTCCAAGTATTTGTATAAATTTGTCTTTGTTTTTCCGAGTTCAGTCCTAAGACCTAAACTCTTCAAGTCCCCATTTCCAGAGACTATTTTTCTTGCTAATTCTAGCAAGTTTGTTTTTTGAAGTTGTTTGTTTTCGTTTGTTTTGACCATCTTGGTCCTCAATTAAAACATATCTAAGTGAGGACCAAGACTTGACGTCCTCTTTTATTTTTTAAAACAGAACTTTTCTGTTATTTTTTTACATCCTCTTTTATTTTATGAAAAACAAAATAAATTAAACTTAAGTCTTTTATTTTATGAAAAAACAAAATAAATTAAACTTAGGTCTTTTGTTGAATGTAAAAACAAAATAAATTGATTTCGTTTGATTCCTTGTTTTTATACCTTGCAAAACGTGACATCATATGACAAAAATAAACACAACATGTCTAGGCAAGCTCAAACACGCCTGGGCAAGTTTGAGCTTGACTTATAACGTCATCAGAATGGACCTTCAATACCTCTAATAACACGGTGAAAATGAAATGGGGACTAACCCCCCAATTCTTAACTACTTACTTGCAAGTTAGAGTTCAGTTCAAATTCTGAACCTATTTCAAAAGCTCTTCAGCATGTCCTGACAATGTTAACTCACAATGTTGATAAACTGCTGTGTTTGATGCTTATTTTTGTAGTTTTCAGTAGTATCTATAATGGTCTATATCATGGCAATGACAAATGTGTTTTATCTATTGATGAGATTTAAACATTCTGCAGAATCCTAGAGTCTAGTTGTCTTTTATTTATGTCAGTAAGTGACTCAATCACCAAGACTGAGAGAAATGTTTTAGCTGAGAATGACGAGACCTTAATTGAGTATTTACCAGTATCTTTGCGTTTGCAGTATGATAAACGGTATGCATGAGAAACAGTCTAACAAGTGCAGTTCTATTTACTCTTCCTGGTCCAGTGCATTGTGCAAAAATTGGCTTGGAGTGTCAAGATTGTGGCAGTCGTTTTGGTGTTTGTAACTACATTGGTGAATTGGGTCTCCATAACTTACTATCCTGCTGACTTCAAAATGCGATTAATAGAAATTAGCAAAGTAATGTATTTACATGAAGATCTCTACAAGTGTTGTTTTTCTCTTAGGTAGGATCCTTGCATCATTTTCTTACTGGTTATTGACGTGTTATTTAGTTATCAAATATCAATGATAAATACTAATTGCATTTCAGTAACCATTGCTGGGTCTCGTTCAGTCGATTTGTGGAGGCATACAATGAAATGAATAAAACTAAAATAAAATCATATGTTGCGCTTTTAAATGGTCAGTATTTGGGTACTCAGTAACTAGCTTAATTTTTTTTATTCTTCTTCATGGTTTTTTGCATAAAAACTCATCCTTTTTTAATGACAAGTTTGATGACAAGTTTGGTGCCCATTATATTGTGCACTACCTCTCTCTACGTTTTTTGAGTACAAAGCACAGTACAATTTTGGCCCATTTCTAAGGAAATGAAGTAATACTGTCCAAATGTTACAATCTATCCAATACCCAACCATTATTAACAAAAATAGCCCTAATAAATCAAAACTTTGAATGTGTGGAACTTATCTAATCTTTCTAAAGGGTGATAACCTGTCGGAAGAGAGGAATGCCAATGAAAATATTGGTAGATGAAATTGCAATGCATTTATGACTTCTAAGTCTGCAAGTCTTACTTGCTAGAGATTTCCTTACTGAGTGATGTGGAAATGAAGGAACATATTTTCAAGCATTAAAATATAAATTAGTTAATTAATATGTACAATCATTTGAACATCTATGGTCTATCATCATAGGTATTTTGCCGGCGGAGATGTTGTCAAAACTAATGGCCAAAGGTTTTTGGACTAAAGAAGTTGGGCTGGCATTCCAAGCTCAGGCTTTAAGAGAAACATGGGCTTTTGTGGGTCAAAAAATGGACCACACAACGGAACAATCGATGTTGTGACAGAGTTTGTGGACAAGAAATGGTCTACAGAGAAGGATTTGAATTAACGGGTGGCAAATGGCGATTCGCTATCCTTTTTCGATGTTTCGCTAGTCATTTTGCTATCCAGTAATACTTTAAAAAAATGCTGTTTAGCTATTCTTTTACTTCAATCTGAACATTTAATTGTTAGCCTTGCGTTTTTTTTAAAATGATATAATTGTTGTCTGTATGCCGTAGCAGGGTGAAAAGGGGGGTTCTGGGACAACTTGGCCACGCCCCCTTTTTTTTTCAACCTGTCAATCAAATTCTTGGAATTTTCTTAGCTAAAAATTCCAAGAATTTCAAAGTCACATGACCCAAAATCCAAGATGGCGCCAAAGCGCTTCGCGGATGCTTTGCATCCTTATAAGCTACTATTGCGGATCACCTTGCCAAGAATCCAAGATGGCGCCAAAGCGCTTCACGGATGCTTTGCATCGTTATATATTACTATTACAACATGAGCTAGACGTACGAGGCGGTAGATTTTGTGTTTATAATTTAAAAAATATAGTGTTACGTGAATAAGTAACGACTAAAAATTTTTTTTTCTTATAATAAATGAGCGAACAATTTTCACCTATTAATATTCGAGGAACTCTTTAAAATTATCTTCCACGAAAGAAATAAAG
Source organism: Phenganax stokvisi (assembly GCA_025400075.2). NCBI lineage: Eukaryota > Metazoa > Cnidaria > Anthozoa > Malacalcyonacea > Clavulariidae > Phenganax > Phenganax stokvisi. Next base: position 5,063 of record JAODVQ020255376.1, read on the forward strand.
TATACGCAATCTTAAATTAAAAAAGCTTCTGAAAAGGTACTTTTACAAATCCACCAAGACTACAAACAAGATCAATTAAATAAAAAAATTATATGCTTACGGATGTGATGATCGGTAAGTTTTCAGAACTTATGGAACATCTCGATCTTATAGAAAATGCGATGGAGATGGGTAGAGAACTTTCTGACAATGAACCATTTCGTCAAGATGCTAAATTTATTTCAGAATATATCACACCTTATATTCCGCTGATCAGAATTTTTTCGGGGAGTCTTATCATAGGAAAACATGTCGTTAAGCGTTCTATGTGAAATAAAAGTGAAGATGATAATAATAAAGAAGAACAATGTACGCATCAAGAAATCACCAAAAGAAGTGGAGGTTCAAGAAACTATTCGAGAAGAGAAGGTGGAATCTTAGATGAAGTTTCCAACCGTTCTAAATATAATATCGTTTCGGAAACGAACTCTCTTTCCGATGAATGTTTTAATATGATTATCTTAGGTATGACTGCTTTCGGAAAAACTTATTATTTACTAAGATTGTTAGAACAAAATTATTTAGGTTATTTCGATTATATTTTTTTAATATGTCCCACTTACGAATGGAATAAAACTTATCAAACTTGGCCTTACGATAAGGATGAAAATTTTATAGTCGTGGCTTGTGATCAAGATGATGTGGAGCCTTTTTAAAAATGATAGTAGAATTTGATAAAGGTACAAATTCTTTAATTATTTTAGACGATGTTGCAGCTAGTACTTTTGTGAAGAAGCGATCTTCGGAACTAATAAAATTAGCATTTTGTGCAAGACATTATGGACTTTCCACGATAGTTACTACTCAATAAATCTCTTCTATTGCAAAACCTTATCAAGGAAATATAAGTCGTTTAGTAACTTTTTATAATCCTAGTAGAAAAGATATGGATCTTATTTTTAACGATTTCCTCGGACACTTAACAAAAGAAGAAAAAGAAGATATTCGTGAACAGCTAAAAAAAATAAAATATGCAAAATTAGAAATATCTTTGAGATATCCTTACAAACATCGCGTAAACGCGTAAGCGCTTTGGAGTGGAATAAAATGTATTTTTCTTAAAACGTTATACATATAAGATCTTTATTTAATCCTCCATACCTGTTGTTTTTTGTTTTTTACTTTTTATATCTTCGAAAAAAGTATTATCATCATCAAAATGCGTATTAAATCTAAGACCTGTTCCATTTCTTCCAAGTCTAGAAGTACATCCACAAGACCTATGTTTTTTTATTTCTTTAATCATCTCACTGGGATTATTTGGATCTGGAACCGTTTCTTCTTCTATACATGTAGTTTGAAAATAATTACTCATTTATTAAAGAAAAATCTTTGATTTTTCCGAAGAAGTTTTTAAAGATTAATAATGAACATTTTCGATCGTTCTATTTTTAAAGTTAACCAATCCATCGCTAACCACGAATATGTGACACATGACGTTTGCCGAAGTGGCTTTCTTAGTAATTTCTAATGACACCCCATTTTGAGTATTGAGTAACTTTTTACCAGCTCCCACGACGAGTTTATCCTCCGTAGTTCTTAAGTCTACCACCAACGCAAATTTATCCCTAAAAAAGTTTCTGATAGTCATACTACTCGGTTCATTTTCTATCTCGCTTTTATGCTCGAATAATCGTTTAGCTTCATCGTAAAGATCGTCTTTCTTGATACCTTGACTATAAACACTATTAGGAACACCCTCGATGGTAACTTTAATAGACTGGATTTAGGGTAAATGTATTCTTCAGAATCTGTCACAGTTTTGTTCCTAAATAACATCATGATAGCAGCCATGCTTTTTCGAGGTAGATTTATGGTTTTGTTAATAGTAGTACTAGCTTTATTCCATTCTACGATTTTTAACAAAGTAACGTGTTCGAAAGATAAGGATTTTCCTACTTCGTATCCCATGATGCTTTCATTAGCTATATCTTCGTTTTGAATTTTTTCGCATTCTACAATCCTGGCCAAAAATAATTGGAACAGCCGCACAAGTACACGACTTTCTCACTATGATTTATTAATGCAAATCGCATAAATTAAGCCCACCTTCTGCTTTTGGCGCTGTTGCCCCCCCTTCCCCCCGTGCAATGTTGGTACCAATCCCTTGTTGCAAAAAACATCAAGCCCAACATTGTTTGGGGGGTGAGGGGGGGTATGCATATGGTTTTCCGGATTAACATAAAGAATTACATTTTTGTTAAAAGTGTTCCCATAATTTTGGCCAGGATTGTAGCTTGATATTTTCTAAGCTATAACCTTCTCCACTTTCTCCACTTTGAGCTACCATAATCTTACTATCTTTAGGTTGAGTAATTCTATGTTGAAGATTATTTTCTAATGCAGAAGGACAGAATAATCCATGATCTCCTAAAATCTTTGATAATTTTATTTTTTGTTTAGTTCCTAAAACTGTTGCTAATAATGCATCCGAAACTTTTTGAGTATTTCCAGACTTAGCTCCATCATCAGAACCACTCATAATTTTTCTAGTATTTTCGTTTACTATACCATAACCACACATTTCCTCTCTAGTTCTTTCTGGAAGCCATAAATCTTTATATATTTCATAAATAGCATTACCAGTATTATCGAATAAGATTTCTCCTCCAACAGACACGCAAAGTCTATGTACTAATCCTTTTCCAAGATTATTTTAAAAATACGACTTTGTATTAGCATTCTTAAAATCAAACTTTAAATTCAGCTACTTTGGAACAAGACAATCTTCCTTGTTTAACTTAGGAATATCTACGTATATTTCTTCAGCTGGATTAGCCTTATTACGGTTGAAGGTTATAATATATTTACTTCTACTTCCTTTAATTTCAGACATGTTAAGTTTTCTAAAATCTGGTCTTAGTTCGTTGGTAGTAGCCATTTATTTATGATTTTTTTATTTTTTCAAGACTTATCTCTTATACCTTTTAGGCTCATTTCTTTGTCTTCGGTTTTTATACATGTCATAAACAAACCAGGTTAAAGCTAAAGCTAATATCCATAAATTTTGAGCTGAAAAACCTACACCTTTTGATCCCCATTTTAAAACATTTGCAAGTAAACCCAATACGGCACTAGCTATAGGAGCAGCTTGTTTAGCTATATTTGCCACAGCTTTTATAAATCTACTCGTAGCTTGAGCTCCTTTTTTAACAGCACTTTGTGCACTCATCACCACAGTAGTAATAATTCCTGCTATAGCAATAGCTACACCACTTAAACCTATAAAATAATTTAAAATCGTACCAAACCTATACAACTTTAAGGTTTCTGTCTTGTGGAAGATCTTAACATGGTTGTCCTTCGTTTTTTTGAACTCTACACCCTCAGATTTTAATTTTTCAACAATATCTTTAAAAGTATAATATCCCTCTTCGAGTTCTACTTTTTTCGTACTGATATAAATAATCTTATATTTATCTTTAATATTTTTATAATTCCAAGAAATAGTAGTTGTTTTTACAAATAAACGCGAATCACCTCGTTCTATTTTAATATTTCTTTCTGAAATAATTTCTTTGCTTCTGTTTTCTGTAAGTAAATAGGGTTAACTTATTCATTTATTAATTTTAAAAAACCTTAAATAAATGGAAGTTGCTACTGATAGACTTTTTCCACAATTATCTCCCATGTATAAAATATATTATGAAAAAGAATGCCCCCAAGCTATGAAACTTATTAGGACTTGGTCAGAGTCTGAAGCTAAAAAAGATTTTAAAAAAAATATCCAAATGCTAATCTTGAGTAATTTGCATTTGAAGGTAAAGTAGATAAAGATCTTAATCTTATCAATGAAATATATTATAAAGCAAGTAAACATTATAGATATAGTATTAATACTCCTCATTTTAAATCTAATCCACAATGGTAAAAGTCTTTAGATACCACCGGTGATCTTTTTTGGATGCCACAGATTTGGAATCATTATGGAACCTTAAAATGGTTAATATTAGAAGACAATTCCAAAATAAGTTTTAGCAAGTTTGAAATTTATGTTAATGAAAAAGATAGTTTTAAGTGTAAATTAGATCACCTCAATACTAGAAAAAATTTTGATCCAAGTCCAAAATTCACCTATCTTAAGGATCCATATTGTGCAAGTTTATTAATCACTTATGTGTTAAGTTATTAAGGTGGTATGAGCATAGAACATATTACTAGAAATCAACTTAAGATTACAAGCTCCATTGCTAGATATTATTTTTACTACCACATGAAACGTTTTTTGAGATATCCTGAAAAACTTACAAAATACGCAAGTCAAAGAGACATTAATCTCGTATATTATAGAATGGGTCTTTTAGGAAATAGATATGAAAGTAATTGTAAAATGTTAAACAATAGCCCCAATGATTAAAAAGCATTTATAAGAAAGTCTTCTGATGGTTTAACTGAACTAGGACAAAAACTATTTCAACACGCTGTGGAAAGTTACGTTTATTCTATTTTAGGAGCTCAAGCTAATACTAGATGGCCTATCGTTAATTAAGGTGTGAAATCCCTCCAAACTGAAGATGTTTTCATAAATTAGTTAATGCTACTATTACTCAAGATGATCCTACGGTAACTGTTTCTAACATGAGAACTTCTATAAAAAATACTGATGTTATTTTAAATATGATGATAGGTCCAGGAATTATCTTAATACCTTCTAACATGATTATTTTAGAAAAACCTATCAGTGGATATAATAATGTTTTAACTATGGGTACAGGTGAGATGAAATTTGGTGACAATACTCATCTTAATCACGTAGCACCTAAAGATATTCCTACAAAAACTTTTTCAAAAATTCCTACTAAGAAAGATATTCCTACTAAGAAGGATATTCCTTTTAAGATCGATCATCTAGATAATCATCAAAATAATGTTTTAGAAGTCGCTGGTATCATGTTTATAGTTGGAATTTATATTGCAAAATATCTTCTTTAATAAGTGGCAATGTATTTTGGTTATGAAGAAAAAGAAAATGAAAAATTAAAAACCTTAGAAAATAGTATATCAAGTATAGAGTCCTCCGTGCAAGATTTAAAAACGAACATATCAAGCATTAAGTCGAAGACATCTACCCTCACCACTATTTTAAATGATATCTCAACCGACATTGGGGTTAATAAGACTGACATCACGTCCAAAAATAATCTTATAAACACAAATCATAAATTAGCCGTAGCTAATAAATCCAACATTGAGTCCAATAAAACTTAGCTACGAATGACTTAATAAAGATAAGAGATGTTAAGCCTGAGCTAAAAAATGAGATAATATCAATAAAACATATTAGATGTTTTATGTTTACGTTTAAATATAGTAACTTAGATATCTTACTTTGGAAAAAACCTTCTAGTAATCGCATTGGACATCCTCCAACCTTTATTAAGCCTCCCTGTGTTGAATAATAATACAAAAGTCAAGTTATTATATCATGTTTTTGATGATAATACGACCTTAACAAATCTCAGTATGGAGTATCAAGCCACTATTATAAAAAAGTGTGGAAGCAAAGTCTTTTTTAATGTGTTTAAAGGTGATTTTTCTGATATGAGGAATATTGAAGATTGTTACATCATAGAAATAAACAAAGAATTTAAGTTATCCAACTATGTTAATAATCTTAACGACATTATCGTATTTTTTATAAGTTGCCGTCAAACAAACTTAAACACCATCGGAAACGAATCAGAATTATATATTGTTGTAGAGAGCTAAGCGGATGCAAAGAATCCTTCGTAAAAGTAATTTACTTAATTTTAAGAACCATACGTTTTTACACAACTAAGGTCGCACGTAGTGCTTGGCTGATTTTTGAGCAAGTTTTAAGTAAAACATAGATACCTTGATTTTTACTTAAATTCTCTTTAAATAAATGATAAAGTAAATAGACAAGACTTGAACACTCCTAAAGAACAAAAACTTCAGCGAAGCGAACAAGAACATCTTTTAACTACGCAAAAGAAAGAGAAAGATCCGCAAAAAGTAGCGGCTGGAAAAAGACTTGCACATATTTCTAAAGAAGCTAAGGAGAGACAAAAAGCAAAGCTCTGTGAAGAATTTGAAAAAAATAAAGATGTTGATTCTTCTTGGTCGCTTACGTCACCTATTACTATGTCCAACATCTTAGTTTCTATACTTGGACTTGGTGTAATTTCTTACATTGCTACGGGCGCCTACGGCATTTTGTATTTAAAGAATAAACATACATATGTGGAGAAAATAAAGTATAAAGAGCCCTACGGGCGACCAACGGTCTATTCTAATCCCATCGTAAAAGAGGAAGAAGAATTAAGAAAAGTTGAGGAAAAAGTAGCGCGTAGCGCCAACTCTGTTGGCTTCTTAGAAAAGCGCGAAGCGGGAGCTACGCTCCTCAGTTTTGTCTAAGAAAAAAAAAAAATTTTTTCCTTATAAATAAATGAGTAGTAAACTGTATATCAATCAGATTTACGATGCAGGTGTGCTTACTTTATCTGCAGTAGGAGTCTCAATGGTAAGTAAGAGTATTCAAGGCAAAGTATTAGGATGGATGTTGGGAAAAATTATTTAAGCTTTTACTAAAATGTTTATCTCACTAAAGATAAACATTTTTTTTAGTTCTTTCTTAACTTATAATGTCAATAAGGCAAAGTATTTATATTATCTTCTAAAATGATCCTTTTTCATCATTAGCACTTAAAGCTATCTTATTTACCATCTCTGTAAAGAGGTTATGTTTTCTATTTCTTATCATATTCATTCTTCTTGTTGGTGGCATACTGTTATACAGAATGATTCAAAAAAAGTAAGACAATTTTGAAATTGCTCTCAATTCCACATATCTTTTCATGAAATGTAATTTTTTATATCTATGGATCGTTTGAGTTCTTAAATTATTGAAAATATATAAAATTTTGAAAATAGTGAATTCTGCTATCCTATGCGTTTGTCAACTTTTGCCCCCCTAAAAGTGGCTTGTGCATGGAAATGACAAATGGTATTCTTTATTTGAGTTCATGTTCAAAAAATTCGTCATTTGTTGCATTTATGATAAAATTTCGGCAGGATTTTACCAAGTACAAATCCCCCGAAAAGTCTATGAAAACATAACATTTTTCTCTGTTGGTGCTTGTCTTGCTTCATTATGAATTCACAAATTTTCATTTCCATTTTAATGTTTAAAAAAGTCATGTCAAATATGTATTTTAACTCTTTAAGTAGATAAAATGTAAAACTCGCAACATGTTTTTTGATACTTTTGAATAACGATATTTCTTTAACATTTGGAGTGTAAAACACAAATAGATTTTACAACAATAAAGTAACCTTAGTCTTTAACATGTCCTCCGTTTCATTCTACGCCAACTCGCGCATGTGTAAGCATGTCAAAAACAGCATGGCATATCATTGCTCAATGTTGTCGGAGTACATTCATCTCTTCACGGATTCGTTGTTCAAGTTCTGCAAGATTTTCTGGTGGTGTTAGGAAAACCTTGCTCTTCAGATATCCCCAAAGAAAGATGTCAAGCGGAGTAAGATCCGGTGATATAGCAGGCCATTCCACGGCACACAATTCATTGCGATTACCCAGTCTCCAAAGAATTCAGACAATGTGACAGTTACCTCTCTTCACCTATGACAACGAGCACCGTCCTGTGCCCACCATACTCGACAAAACAGCATATTACACCTGTTGCGATAACGGGGCAAGTGCCATAAAGCAGGGACAATTTGGTCATTAATCATCTGCAAGTAATCTAACCTGCCAATGTTGTTTTGGAAGAAAAAAGGACCGATAACAGTGCCATTTCCCATTAACCCAACCCAAACCATTAACTTATGTTGGTTATCATTTCACTGATATTGGAAATCTACTGGTTGTTTGCCCCATGGTTGGTATTCTCGAATGTTGCGGGTGTTGATAGAAGCATTCAGTGCAAACCCTGATTCGTCGCCGATGAGTAAATTGTCAATAAAACGGTCGTTCCAATCACGTAGCCACTGGCAAAACTGTAGTCGACGCAGATTATCACCAGGAAGAAGT
>JAODVQ020255587.1:1711-13113 GCA_025400075.2 Phenganax stokvisi
TTTTGGAGGCTAATATATTGGTTGGCCAACTGACCGGGAGAAGATGAGGGAGAAGAAGTCGGAAGAAGACGATCAACGATAGAAGATGAAGTAACTACGGCAACAGAGTGTGTAGAGGAAATTGTTGCTGACGGCGATGGCTGAGCTTCCACACTGGTGGGTGGAGTCACTATAGATGACAAAGAAAAAATAAAACCTAGCTTCTCAATAGAGAATATATTATACTCTATAAAAGGCCACCTCTCTACACTCTTTAAGGTACCATCTCTTTATGAATGCTATATATGCGTGTGGTGTGGTTACCGGGGCAACAGATGCCGTGGTGGCAATAATGCAAATGAGGACACCCGTCTCCAAGGATGTCCCTCTCGTTACACCTCTCTGCAACGCCACGGAGGTTTACCAGAGGATGTCCAACACCTCCACATTGGACTACAGAATAATACACAATGATTAATACTAATATCCAATATTTGGCACCGATATCTAATCAACTAATTAATTATCAGCCGTTATTAAATTCCTCAAGTCAGGTGCGACAAATTAACATGCAAAGTTATGTAACCGACGGTAACCATCAATACTGCCCGACAGTGAGTTACGTAATGTCATGTAACAGTTCGTAATTGTGGTGAGGAGTGTAATTCATTTCAGGGATGTTAAAAAGGGTGTGTACGTGTGTGACTAGAGGAACCCAGACACACCACGACGTAGTGAGTACTATCGGTTGCTAATACAGTGAAACCTCCGAACAGAGGACGCTTTTGTGCCAACAGTTTTGTCTTTTTAGGGAGGTTGTCCCTATCTCGGAGGTAATATTATACACCTTTCTACTAGAAAGGGGTATATTAAGTGTCCCTTGTAGAGAGGTTGTCTCTTTCGCGGAGTGTCCTTTATCGGAGGTTCCACTGTACTATACTTTGCTACTTATGGATGAGGCATGAAAACAGAAAGAGGAAGAAAGACAAGGCAAAGGCACATCAAACAATTAAACTACACTCAAAACAGCTAAGCATTTTTCCTGAAGAAAAACTAGCTGCCTTGAGTGGGACTCGAACCTACAACACTCCACTTACCAGGCAAAGCACTCTACCAACTGAACATGTAATACGATAAATACTGATCTTTGATTGGTTGAAACAGGCGCGCTTTAATGCAACAATTGTGCAACTACACAAATATTATCCAAAAACAACGGCTCAAACGCTCACTGACATTGTGTTATAATTGCACATCACAAATAAACCAAGAAAGAGTCAAAATTTATCAATTCGGTGTCCTTAACCCATTAGTGCATATATGAAAGTAAAGATGTATGAGTATATATGATCACCCAGGTCAGCTCTTTCCAAAGAAAACCTATCCTAGATGGGACTCAATCAGCACGACATTAAGCAACTACACAGCTATAAGCTACCATGACACCCTGCTAGCTACCATGAAAACCAGCTAGCTACCATGACACCCAGCTAGCTCTAGCTACCACGACACCCAGCTAGCTAGCTAGCGATACACCTGCAAGTTGCAATGGAATGATAAACACGAGCATTTTAACAAATTTCGTAGTCAGAATTATTGGAAACACGTCGGTTAATAAGTAATTTAATTAGTTTGAGTCATTTTCAATTATTTACATCTTGTATATACACCTGCTCTACGATATGAGAAACCTCTCTACTCTGGACACCTCTTCTGATAAAACCTCTCTTTACAGGACACACTAATATTGTATATACAGTAGAACCTCTCTATAAAAGGACAACTTGGGGCCAGGATATTTGTCCGTTGTATTAGGGTGTCTATTCTGGAGCGGTTACAAATGTATTGATCGGTAGTAAGTTGGGACACTGTCGACAGTGTCCTTATTAGAGAGGTTTGACAGTCAATAGTGTCCTTATTAGAGAGGTTCCATTGTATAGCTAATAATAGAAGAGTATAAAAACTTACCTGCTGGTGGAGATGGTGGAGATGGTGGAGATGGTGGAAGCAAGTCAATAACTGTTGACAGAGAGAAAAACAAATTACATCACTAATATTTGTTCAAATTGCCTTATAATGTTCTATTTATAGCAACAACAATGTCGTGTGAAATACGTAGTACACTACTCACGTGTGCAGATATATCCGTCGCCGTGGTAACCGGTGAGGCAGGTGCACTTGTGGTCGGTGTCCGTGGGTGTGTTTATGACGGAGCAGAATGAGCCGGTGGGGGAGCAGGGGTGAGTGAGACACGGGTCCGGGTCTGGTGGCACTACAGATTTGAGAGAGAGATTTGAGAAAGAGAATCGAACATGCATGCAGAGCAAGAAGAAGAAGGAGAACAAGGAAGAAGAAGAAAACAAGAAGAAGATGAAGAAGAAGAGAGAGGAGGTGTACGGGACAGAGGAGGAAGATAACAAACAAAAAAATAGACCTAGACAACCAAATGAAACACACAAGAGAGAAAGAAAGAAGAAGGGAGGAGGCCACATAATATGTATTATGTAAAGAGTGGTGAGATTACAGACCAGAAATGGGAACTATATAAACCACAATTTAATTTAATGAGTAGTACTTTGTTTACACAACTTACCAAAATCTTTATTCTCTTGATTATCATCTGGGGAGGAGGAGGAGGGGGGAGGAGGATGAGGATGAGGAGGAAGAGGAGGAGGAGGAGGAGAAAGAGGAGGAGGGGGAGGAGGAGAAGGGTGAGAAGTAGAGAAAGAATAGCGGATAATTGCCGACTTTATAACTATTCTCAATTATTAGCTAAGAGACATGGAAAATCCGAATGTTGGCTGGCCTCTATGAGGCACGGAACCTCTGAAGTGGTAATGTGGTCACTATTCCACTAGGCTTTGTGGGCCCAGTAGAGACATAGTGACAAGACCTCCCACCCTGAATCGGCCATTAGAACAGATAGTGAGAGATCACGGAAAAGAAAAGTGTTGATAAGAATTTGGAACAACTTGTCAAAGAGAACTAATCAATTAATCACATTCTGTCACTCGAAATAAACTCTAGCCTTGTGCCGCTATATCCCATAATATAGTACCCCACATATTCTACAACCATTAGCGCATGAACTATATAGTACTATAGCAAAACAGCAAGGGTTCCACGATCCTACTACGCATGCGCCGTAGAAGACCGTTACCACTGACGACGGTATTCTACGAAAATCAGGAACCTGTAACGAACCAATCAGATTGTGTGATTTCGAATAGCTAGGATCTAAAGTATATTAGCATGCTCGTCATAAAGGAGGGATGTATCACCGAACCAGACTCTAGTATATACACAGCAAACAATATTAAATAATACTCTATAATATACAGCTATATGGAGGGAGAGCGAGAGAGGGTCCCTCTATGTAGCATCACGCAGCTGCTTTTAGAAGATACACATAACCCTCCACCAGGCCCCCTACCTATCATCAACATACCACTACAGTGGAACCTCTCTATAATGGACAATTGGGACCAGGATATTTGTTCATTATAGCGTTATAGCAGGGTGTCTATTCTGGAGGGACTAAATATATATTGATCTGTAATAAGTTGGTACACAGATATTTGTCCATTATATCAAGGTGTCCACTATAGAGGGATGTCCATTAAGCGGGGTTCCATTGTAATCCAAAATCTAAAATCTATATATAGCATTATGCATGGAATAATGGGCTGACTACACACATACAGAGCTACTATTTATTACATTGGAAGCCGCAAGTTGCTGAAGCTCCAGGTTCAATATCTCTCTATGTGGTTAAGCTATGTGAATGATTATTGTGCATGGCCATGTTTGAAACTTCCAAATCTAACTGACTCACTACTTTGTGTGAGGTTGAACACAATCGAATTATTGTCCTGCACTCTAGGGATACTGTATATACCACCATTGCTAATCTAATATCCACATACAATTAAGGATTAGTCTAGTGAATACCCTGAACCATAACAAACATAGCACACAACTCTGTTGCAAGCCTCACACCGACTATTTATGGACAAACATTTGTTTAGCAAAAAGGATTTGATCAAAACTGGCAATATGGGGCTGCATGGAATACAGTGCCAGCACACAGAGAGAGTACATTTTCACATACCATTTTTGGCTATAAAAGTTCTACACCTATTCCATAGATCTTTGTTGCAAGCCTCACTTATTACTATTTTTATGGACAAACATGTAGCATACTAGCCATAAGAGAAAAGAAAAGGATCGTTTGTTTATTGTTAGTAACATTTCTAAATTTAGCCTTTATGTAGCTGCACTTCTTTTAAAGGGTATTTGAGCAGTATTTTTAGTAACATTTCTAAATTAAGCCCTCACTTATGGCTGCACTTCCTTTAAAGAGTATGTCAGCAGGGAACAATACATCTTAAACCTCTCTATAACGGACACCCTGCTATAATGGACAATACTTCAGGCTCTCCAAGTTGTCCATTATAGAGAGGTTTCACTATATAACAAAGAATGTTTCATGGCTCCAGTTGTCCATTATAGAGAAGTTCCACCGCGTACTAAATCACATTGGAGTGGTTCTTTCAATCAAAGCTTTGTGAAATTTGAATAGACACACCACAGAGCAGAGACAAGCTATTACGTGGGAAAATGTGCTATAATAATGCAGAGAACGCATCTTTATATGCAAAGTTGATTTGATCAGCCTAATGTTTGTAATTTCATGCATCACATTTCATTTCCCTCTTCCTGCCAATTGTGAGACCACTTAATTAGTCTTTGCAAATAGCAGAGGCTCCCACACTGAGACTGTACACTAGAGATGTGGTAAAATCGGTTTAGTGATGGCTAAAGCATGATGAATGTTGGCAGATCCACACCAATAGTAAAAACATTTTTTTCATCTAATCCACAGTTTAAATTACAAAGAAAGTTAAAAGGAAACGAAAGGACTTATATAGCCCCGGACGTGCACCAAATTATTAGTCCAGTTTGGATGCCGAGGGGCGTAACCAAGCAACACCAATAACTGGTGTTTGGACACACGGCAATATTCGAGCAGTGTGCCCAGCCAAAGGCTTCAGCTTGCTTCAGGAGGACATACACCTAGATCAATAATTCACTACCCAATGAGGTGGCCATCCCTGATACGCAACAAACAATAAGAGCTGGCGTCGCTTCTTCCTTTCACAGTAATCAGACACACACAAAACAAATAATAATGCCTACAATGGAAAGAGTATGCACCCTATGAATTATACCTAACCATAATATTACTATCAATAGTACTTGATAGGTAAAGCTTTGTCATAAAGGCAGTTTTATACACACCACGGTAGAGTTGAAAGCATTCTACGAAGGGAGGGAGGGGTGACTCGAAAATTAACTGTCTTGGAACTGTTACAGAAACCTAGTGGCAATTGCATAACTCTACTAAACTACTATATAAAAAATATACAACAAATAGATAATCTTTTGGTTAGCTCTGGGCGAAACTGGTCTTATTGCGCTGAGTTGCACAACGGAATGCACTCAAGTCGTTATTCATCGCGGGAGAAATTGAAAGAGGGGGGTGTGTGTAAATGACCGGGAACGATTATACGCAATTTGTTATCTTAGCGCGGCGAAGCACACGCTCCGCCAACCGCGAGGAACGTGAAGAACGCAGCGTCTAGGTGGCAAGCGGTATCACCAAAGCGTCCAAGGGAGTTTTATTAGGGAGCGTAAACGCAGCAGCTCCACCCACAAACTGAGGATGGAAACACGATTTACGATAGATACGCACGTTGCGGTTCAGCCCGGAGAGGAAAGCACAGCGTAACATCTCCGCAAATATTCCCGCAAGTTTTTGTTGTGCGCATCTTACTGGGATCCTAGCCAAGAAAAATAATTCTAATTCTAGACAAACGGACCTACGCTAGCTAGTTATTTCTAAGATAACAACAGAATTGAGGTATATAGATACGTATGAAAACAAACTCCATTCACACAGGAATAATTGGCAGAAATGGAAATTGGCCGCAGTAAGAATTTGCTAGCTAATAATGATAAACTTACTGTGTCCCTCAATTCTGACGTATTCCAATAACTTGTGAAGATCTCCAGAAGTGATTTCGTTCAATTTTGTGAGTTGAGACATACAACGCAGAGCCAAATTACCCGCCGGTTCCTTCGCCAAGAAAAAAAGCGCTCGCTCCATCGAAGCTTCCGCCGGAAAGTTTGTAACGCCGTACACTTGCGTCCAAAACGCTCTAGTTCCTTTGTACGTGTATATTGCCAGAAGAGTTGCGTTCATCGTGTTGCGGAGGCCCGCTTGTAGCGTACCGTCTACGATGCGTCCCATTAGCACGACGTCTGAGGTGCGGACAGCTTCGGCGACAGTCAGCGGCCATTCGGAGGACGCGGGAGATGCGGCGCACGGACACGTAAACGAACTATCAAATGCCGCGTGCGATCTGCACATCATCCCGTGAAGACACAGAAGGAGGAGGAGAACCATCGCCATCTCCGGCTTTATCCCAGAGAGAAAGATATTTTTCACGTAAACTACGACAAGTGGACTTGGCGGCGGAGCGCAAAAGTTGTTTTTGTAGCGTGCAAAAAAGTTGTGCGTGTTTACGGCGCACGTGGAAGGGCGGGGCTGGAGACTAAACTTGCGCATGCGTGTAAGAAATAGCCCACGTGATTTTTCCTTGAACGCACGTGTCTTGAATCGTCGTTCTAGCTCTACACACACCACAGCTGGCTAAGGAAAGGGAGAGAGAAGGAAGGTATATCCTAGGGAATCGGGTCAAGGAGTGTTTTACCGAGTGTTTATTTCAGCTCTGCATACTCGTCCACAATGCCTGTTGTAAGTATAAAACTTTTGATCAAAACTTCGTGATGCGTGTCCCCTTTATTACAGAAGAAGGATGCGAGAAAGTTGGGTAAGGCTAAGGCCAAAAAGACGCAGTTAAAGTTCTCGATCAACTGCACCACTCCAGTAGAGGACGAGATTATGGATGCTGGAGCTTTTGTAAGCTAAACCTCTTTGATCTTAGTCTTGTTCTTGTCTTTTTCAAGAGAATCAACTTTATTTGAATGTATGTAGGGTTAGGGCTGTCTTCCCTAGTCCCTACATTCGCATTCTCTTCTCCTTTTCTCTCTCTCTATCTCACTCCGTGTGTCCCATCTTCTGGTGGGTGTGGTCACAGGAGGAGTTCCTCAAAGGTCGCATAAAGGTCAACGGGAAGACTGGTAACCTTGGAGACGACATAACACTCAGTAGAGAGAGAAATATCATCTCTGTCGTCTCAGGAATTCCACTTTCTAAGAGGTTTGTGTCCTTTATAGAGAGGTGGTCACCTTCTTAGAGGGAGGCATTAGTGTGCTTTGTAGTGAGGTGTCCTTTTAGAGTGGCCTTTATAGAGAGGTGACCTTCCTATAGAGTGTCCTTTATAGGGAGGTGACCTTATAGAGTGTCCTTTATAGAGAGGTGGCCTTATTCAATAAGTAGCCTTTTTATTTTGTGGTTATTATGGAGAACTGCCCTTACCAGTGCTCACTGGTGGTCTTCAGTACTTGTGTACCTGGGGAATTACATACACCCTTTATACTTGCATAGATGGCCCCAGAAAATGGGGTTTTCAGAGGATGCTGGTACATGACAGTGAGCATTAAATGGAGTGGTAGGTGGCAAGAGTGTGTAATTTTGTAATGAGTGAAATAGTGATTTGTCTGGCTATCAATGTGGGAGGTATAATTCCAGTGGGTGTTAGTTATTTCCTACATCCTCTCTTGACCAATGGGTAATGTCATGGTTTAGAGAGGTTGTCAGGGCACTGACAGTGTGTGTAAGGGGTTTTGTAATGGCAGGGAGAGACCTTTGTGTATTTCAGGTAAATAAATTGGTTATGGCTGGTTTATACAAGATTGATAGATTAGTACTCTACTTCCCTTTGTCTCTTGGTTTGATTTCCTGTCTCCAATCTTTACTATAGTACAATAGCTTGCTATAGTATGTATTGTACAATGACCTATTATTATGCTGGCTGTTTTGTTCAGTTTGTATGTACATAAGTCGCTGTTACAATCTCCCTACTTCTTTTTCCTCCTCTACCTCCTGCTCCTCCTGCTCCTCCTCCTCCTCCTCTTCCATGATATCTCCTCCTCCTCTTCCAATCTTATTTCTTCCTCTTCTGCCACCTGAACTACTTCTACCACCACCACCACCACCACCTCCTCCTCCTCCTCCTCCTCCTCCTCCACCACCTCCACCTCTCTCCAGATATCTCAAATATCTCACCAAGAAGTTTCTAAAGAAGAACAACCTCCGAGATTATATTCGTGTGGTGGCTGACACCAAGGGCAGCTACGAACTCCGCTACTTCCAGATCAATGCCGGTGATGATGATGAGAGTGGAGAAGAAGGAGACTGATCATGTGATGTCATGTGACTCCTTAATATATGTATATGACTGGTCATATGATTAATCCAAAGAAAATGTGATACATGTACATTACCAACTGTCTAGAGTGCGCTGTAATAAAAATGGGCTTTGTCTATAGAGGCTGTTCTCCTGCAAAGGCAGTGTCGCAGTAAAGAAAAAATGTTACTAAAGATAAACTGAAACCAAAACCAATAGAGAACAATGGGATAGAACATAAATTTTGTAATATAACTTGGTAGGTAAATTAAGAAATGTGCAAGTGGAAAACAACAAGTACATGTTGTTCAAGAATAAATCATGCAGTGTCATCTGGTCTGAGTTTGCTGTTTATATATATAGTGTGGTTAGGAAAGATAGTTAACATGTATTGTATGTAGCTGATGTGATATTGACAAATTATCATAGGGTGCCAGTCGTATGGGATGGGTTAGTATAGAGCAGTAATGTATTGTTAGTTGCTACGAATGTGGTCTCATCTGGTCTGGATCGGTCGTTTCTTTCGCTCCATGGTCCCGCCGCCACGTATCTTGCTGGGGAGAGCGGTAGAGGGTGCAGCGTGAGAGGGGGAGAGGTTGGTAGAATCAGCCATCGACTGTGCCAGTTTTTTAGCCTCTTCACGTCTAGCAATCTGTAATGATGAGAGTGATACTCTTAGCATTGAAATCCAATAAAAGTATGTGATCGAGTATTTATAAGGGCTAAATTTAGAAACGTTGCTAAAGAGATAAAACTAGTCAAGTACAATGGGATATATACAGTGAAAGAATGCAATTTTGTTCCAATTTTATATAGCATATAGCCTCTACATACTGGTACAACTTGAAGCATCAATTCCGTTCTCCTCTATGTGTGAAGTAAGTGGGTGCTCACGTCATGTAGTGATGCAACTCACAGATTTTTGTACTTTAGCCCTCAGTTCATCCTGAGATAGTGGCACCTCGCCGTAATCCGATCCTTCACTTTCGTAATCGTCTCTGTTGGGATTAAAAAGATTTTCTTTGCATAATGTATTTTATAATACGATAAGGGGAAATTGTATCTGTGAATATGTTACCCTTAGCTCTGTCCTTAAAATGTTTGTGCCTCGGAGATTTGGTGCTATGCGGTAAATATACACCCCCAGGAGAGGGTAGATATAAAAGGATGATATAAAACCACAACAAAGGCAGGGAATATTTGATAGGAAGTGCCGAGGTGCCCAGGTCACAAGTCTGGAATGCTGCAACAAAGAAATGTTTTGGCAGGACCCAATCCGGTGTTCTAGTAATGTTAGAGGAGGGGAATTTGGTGTGGAAATGTTACTAAAGATAGAACAAACCGATTACAGTGGAACCCTGCTTAATGGACACTCCTCTATAGTGGAGAAATTTCTGTGTCTTATACACAGGAAGCAGTGTACTACAGCATTTATGGGTGCCTAATTCATCTCATTGTTCTTGATTGGTTTTGTTCTATCTTTAGTAACATTTCTAACTTTAGCCCTCATGTTGCGCTACACTTCGTAAGGTCTTCGCAATAACATTTCATTGCCTTGTGTTTATCACACTTTTTTGATTTTGTGTGTGCTACGCTACTAACGTGAGGGATGGTAGAGTAATTGAGGCAGCCCCGGGAGAGCCCTGGCCAGCAGCTGTTTGTCCCATCAGAAAGGTCTTCATTGCTTCAGGATCTCCAGATTCCTGCGCATCAGAACAATATGTAGTTCATTAAAGGAGAGAAAATGAAACAGGGCATCAAATAAGGGAACCCTCTGAGATGGGACACTATGTGCATATAAATACCCAGATACAGTGGAACCCTGCTTAACGGACACCCCTCTATATCAGACACCTCGATATAACAGACAGATTTCTATACCCCAACTAACTACAAATCAATACATCATAACCCCTGCAGAATGGGCACCCCGCTATAACGGATAAATATCTTGGCCCCAAGTTGTCCATTATAGAGAGGTTCAACTGTATTTTCATGATGAAAGAATGTGATTTCTCCCCTATTATGCATGAGTAAACAAGGGTTCCATAGATAGTAGTTAAAAATGGATAAGAGGGTCAGGGTTCCTAGAGGTGAGGGAGAGAGTAGAGTTCTGTTTACACAAACAAAATTAAACCGGTTTGGAACCGGTTTGGAAACCGATTCACAAGCTATGTCCTGGTTACACGTACATTTCTTACACCAGAGAAGTGCATAGAAACAAAATGGTTTAGAAACCGGTTTAGACCGTGTATATATAATATATGCAAGTTAGTTAAACCAGTTTCAAATTTCCAAACCAGTTTAAAGACGTCTGTGTAAACAGACCTTGGCTTGAATGAAAGACTGCAGCTGGAGAAGTTCATTCGTCTTCTGCTCCACCACTCCGAGATATTGGAGGATGGTGGTCTCGGTGACCCCAGCGTGACCTCCGAGGAGGGAGGTAATGGCAGAGGAGTCACAGCCTGTCTTTGCAAACACAGAGTCAACCCCTGTAGTACATAGCAGGAAGAGTGGGCATTAAATAAGAAAATCAGCAGTTAGAGTTTTGTTAACAACAAAGTAGATATTATATGTACGTATACAATAGAGTCAGAAACAATAGCTGTTAAAAATGTTTTTCATTAGCCATTAAAACACGAAGAGGATTATAAAAACGATATTTTAACTCTCTCGTTCACAAAAAAGAACAAAATGTATGTTTAATACATACCACTCTTGAGTTGATCTAGAGTAGCTACAGAGGTCTTATAGCGTCTGTCATGTGCCTCTCTCTCCTCCTCTACCCTAGTCATCTCTTCCTACATATAGAGAGAGAGAAAGAGAGGTAAAAGGGAGAGTAGTCACTGGGAAGCTGTATTCTTTCACTGTGACCCATTTATGTTCATTTAGTAAATTTTATATTCAAAATTACTGCACTCTCTTAAAAACGCTGTTTACTCTCTCCATCTGTTCTGTGATTGGCCTCTATGAGGCACGGAACATCTCAAGTGGTACTACGGGCACTAAAAGAGAGGGGGGGGGGGGTGGAATATACCTCAAGTTCTC
>JAODVQ020255693.1:0-13112 GCA_025400075.2 Phenganax stokvisi
TTCGGAATAGACAATTTAGGTTTCTTTCTGTATTGACACTGGACCAATAAGAGATCAATAAGAGATTACTCTTACTGGATCTCTAGAACGAACAGTTTAGAACTGCTAGAACTATCCAGGATAATAAATACAGTTAGTTTAGTTAAGGTTTCCCTCTGTGTTAACACTGGATCACAAAGAGATTATTCTTACTGCATTTCAAGCAAGAACAGTTTAAAATACTGATGGAACTTTGGTCTTTACTCGTTGTCCTCTACTTTTTTTAGTTCTCCTGTATATTTCTTGGCTTGAATAATTTATTTGTTTGAAAGAAGCGCCCTGCGAGCAAAAGTTTTCACAATCAGAAGAGCGTTTTCGCGCTCTCGTTTCTGGTTGTCTATTGTGGATCACCAGACAATTGATAGGGGGATCCTGAATGACCATATGTGAATAATGTCAGCATAATACAATCTATCTTTAATGGTGGCTCAATTTTTATAAAGGACGATCGGTGAGCTTGTTTTAGTTTGCCGTCTTTTGCAGGGTGTGTAAAAAAATGCGATCCTACGTTCAAATAAAAATTTCGAATACAGGAGGATTTGGTGAGGGCTTATATTCGAAAGCTCTACTATTCAGTTTTATTAAAATTGCTTGTTTGTTAAATTTGAACTTGAAATAAGTCTGAAATGTTACTTTGAGAAAGTATTCGCATGTACCGACAATGTACCCTAGGGAATTAAGAACGTTGAATTCAAGCATCTAAAAATGACCCCTTGTCAAAATAAGTCACTTATTTTTCAGTTTTAAATAACTTAAAATGCACAATCAACAACACAGTGAGTAGAGAAAGGATAATAGAACATGAATTCAAAATGAAGACATAGAAATTTACATTATTTCGGTTATAAAGCCTAGAGTTGGACTGCCTTTTTTGTATACACCCTGTATATTCTTAAGGCCTGTTTCAAACGTCGAATTTTGCATGGGTCGAGTGCATTTAATACAAAAGATAATCAGAACTACTGCCTTCATTATGCTTTGTGCTGAATGCGTTCGACTCATGCAAAATCCGACGTTTGAAATAGGCTTTAGTTTTCACAAAAACCAGTCGCAAAGTCAGTCTAAAAATGTTGTCGTGCTATGCAAAATTCATTATCATCATCATTCATGTCTTTAGAAATTGATTATAAGATAAATAAAATAAGACTTCCTATGAAGCATATCAGGTTCAAGTTTTCCGTGAAAATACAAAATTTGCCATAAATTATATAATGAATTCGCTACTTGAACCTGTTGAAATATATACTTTTGTCAGCAGTGACGAAACGATGAAACGCAACTTGCTTTGCTGTTTCGTTCGCTTTTTAGCTCATGCAAAATGCAAAATATTGCAGAAAATACCCACAGAGATACTAAATTCAACACTTTTAGTATTTCCCGAGACCATTTTCGTGTATTACAAAGTTTATTTCTGTGGAAACCAACAAAGCAGAAAGACTTACAAACGATCCTAATTGTCACGGTTTCTGATCGCAAAGTTTCTAACGCACGCCATATTGTTGTTCTAAACTCCTCGTTTTTCGCAAAACTTTGTTCAAAAACATTCCTTAGGCACTATAGAAACGACAGCTGTTATAAACAAACAATATTTTTGGTTATAGTGCGCCAAAAAGCGGCAAAGGAAAGTCAAAGTAGTCAACATCGTAAAGTATATATTCGCGAAATTCTGTTTCTCTTACGACAACATTTTGCAGCAAAATATAGATTAATTTAAACAAAGAATACACAAATATTATAATTTTATACCTTATGCATCTTTGTTGAGGTCGCTCTCGTCTTTAGGTTGCTGTCTAAAACTTTTTTGGAGCTCTTATATGTACTTTTGTGGGCTTGAACATTTCCGTGTTTGAAAAAAGCGCCTTGCGAGAAAAATTTTCATCGTCAGAAATGTTTTTATGCTTCGCCTCTGATTGGCTATCGCAGATCACCTGACTATTGGTGGGCACTATGAAGGATTAACATAAGAGTATTCATAGGTCCTTTGTAAACACCATCTATCTCTTTCCGTAGCGCAGTTATACAAATAAAACCGGATCAGTGACCTTGTTTTATTTTGCCTTTTATGTCATTTTCTATTATCCACTTTTCTCAAAAACCAGTGGCGAAACCAGCCCGAAAAGTTGGTCGTGCAATGCAAATTTTCCAGCATCATCATTAGGCTTCGGTTTAGAAATTGATTGTCTTCACAAACTATGCACACCAAAAAATTTGCATTGCATGGCATGACCAAATTGTCAGGCTAAAACTTTGTTCAAACATCCTTAGACATTGTAGAAACGACAGCTGTAGTAAAATAACAATATTTTTGGTTATAGTATGCTAAAGAGCGGCAAATGAAAGCCAAAATACTCGACACTGTGCGGATCCCTTCGGGAAATTCAGTCTGTTCCTCTTCCGACATTGTGCAGTATAAAAGTATAGATAATTTGGACAAAGAATATACAAATACTGTAATTTTATACCTTATGCATCTTTGTGGAGGTTCTTTTTATCCTTAGTCGTTGTCTGAGTTGGGTTTTTTTAGTTCTCTTGTACTTTTCAGGGCTTGAATCATTTACTTGTTTGAAAATAGCGCCCTGCGAGCAAAATTTTCGTCGTCAGATCACCTGATAAGAGTATTAATATATCCTTTGTAAGCACCATCTATCTCTTACGGCAGCCCAGTTACATACGAAGATCAGAGAACTTGTTTTTACATCGCCTTCTATGTCTTTTTCTATTATTCAGTTTTTACAAGGGCCCTTTCTAATGCAGTGTAAACAAATCTAATGAATTGTAATCAAATTTAATAAAATGTAACCCAATGTAGTCAAAGTCAACGTAACACCTCGTCAATAAGGGCTCTTTGCAATAAAATGTATCAGAAACATAATGTAACCATGAAGCGCTGTCCAAGATCGAGTGTTGCTGCGTTAGTTTTCAAATTGCTTCAAATTACAACATTTGTTTGAGAGAGTAGAAAAACAACATATAAACAAGGTAAATGCTACAAGGCGTTTGTGAGTGACAAACAGCCGATGTTTCGGGGACTCTTTAGTATAAACTGAAACAAGTGTTACGTCATCAACACCGCGCTATTAAAATTCCTATACTTGTATTAAGTGCGCCAGTGAAGCGTAACATTCCAAGAAAATTTAGGGCTTAAATCTTGTATATTCCGGGGAAATCTTCGCTGTGAACGAAGTGAAATAAAGTGTGTTTTTTCCTGAGTCGTAAGATGTATGGTCGCATCAAGTAATACTAAGTTTCATGAATTCACAATTCTAAAAATTTTCCACCAATATATTAAAATCTTAATCTTCCTCAGAGGTATTATGGTGAACGTCACGCGAGGTGACAGGAAGATGTTGCTGACGTTACGCTTTCAATGTCAAATACTTGGAACCACGAACTCTTGGAACATAGTTTTAGTGGAAATTGTGTTGATTGCATCTTGTCATTGAAAAGTGCCGTCGAGATGCTGTGCAATAGATATAAAATGAGATGTGAGGAAAAACTTTTTGAAAAGTTGGGATATTTTTGGGAGACGAGGAAGCAAGGCAAGGGTGAGGCGGCGGAGATTGGAACATGGAGTTTACTGACTTCTGACAAAGATTATTTTCATATTTAGATCGCAAAAACTCGACGTACTACTCCAGAGTACCAAGTCATGAGTGTATCAGCAATATGTTCTTGGTCTCTATGGAGCGCCTACAAAACAGCGGATGGTATTGGGGCAGAATTTCCCAAACAGAAGTGACTTCAATCTTAAATTCTACCGACGTAGGCACATTTTTGCTACGAGACAGCTCAGATTCGAGATACTATTTCTCGCTTTCGGTGAAGTTGTACACCCATATTCTCAGTATCCGAGTGTTGTTCTGTCAAGGAAAGTTCATGTTTGACTGTTTTGAAACTAGACCTGGCGACATTCCCAAGTTTGATTGCGTTGTGAAGTTAGTAAGTTACTACGTACGTGTGAGTGAACAAGATGAACGTAGAATATTAGCAAGGTCTAAAGTAGCGGGTGAAACTGAAATAAGACTTCAGAAACCAATATTCAATAAAGTTCCAACATTAAAACATCTTTGTCGTCGCATCGTGAACAAAATAATTAGCGAAGAAGAACACTATCAGCTACCAACACATGTTGAATCGTTCATGAGGAAATATCCTTACTCAATATGACGTCACACCACGATTTATTATCCATATGGTGTTATCACTTAAGGAAAATTACTATTGCATCATATAATTTATTATATTGTATTATACTAGTAATAAATACATTTTTCAAGACGAAATTTGTTGTGTCGATAGTGAAGGTTCCGAATTATTTCTACTCATTTCTGAACCGCGCCATTCTACTATATAAAAATCGGAATTTCCAAAGCGTCGCTGACCTCTGGGAGTCGCAGGCGCAGAAGGACATTTTCTGGTAAAGTCAGTGGTGTTTTCGGACGCCACAGCGTCGTTCCACGAAGGTATCTCGAGAATATCCGACCCAAGTTCGATGATTTCGTCGGTAGCCTGCTGCTCAGAAATATCAAGGACGCAAGCAAGAGTGCGAGCTTGGTCACCAGAGGTTTGGGACGGGTTAAGACAAGATTCTGGTGCAGCCATACGACGATCGTCCTCGGGAGTATCCAAAGACACTTCCTTGCTCGCATCTATAGTTTGCTCAAACAAGTCAGCGGAGATCTCCGAGACAGAGACTGCACCACCCGGTCGGCCCGGAAACCCTTGAAGGCTTGCGACGTTAAGCCGAGAAAAAGACGGGGAGGTCACTGAAACAAATGGTTCCTGTGGACCAGCCATGACTGGTAGTTCCAAAAGCTGTGCAATTCTCTGTAGTTTGATGTGACGTAACGAAGTGCGCCTGCGATGCAAGCGTTGTTTTGCAGACATACAGCGGATGTAGTCATCGAACATGAACTTCGCAGTCATCATGGGACGACGGGGACCGCGCGGGGAGCTCGCGAAAGGTTTGTGGATTGTGATAAATAGAGAGCGACTGTCATATTTGTCGGGAGATGTTTCCACGTCCTAGTTCAAAAATTTCCTTGAGATGAACAAGTTTGTTTTAACGTGTATATAGAAATTAGATGTCTGTCGAGATGAACAAAGTGTCCTAGGGGTCTAAAGAACGACCATCAAGGTAAGTCAATTATAGCGAAAAAGAAACTGACTAGATGGTTGGGTGAAGAGAAAGTTGCAATTAAAGTAACGTCAACAAACCTGTAGCAAAGCAACGAACTTGACAACTCCCCAACCAAGTCTTGTCGTGTCTGGCTCAACCAAGATAAACTGAGCTTCATCAATCACAAGAAAACGACGTAAGGTCCTACGCAAATATTTTCATTAAAATTGTGTGCGGCTTGAAAAGAGAAGAAAGTTCACTGTACCTGTTATCATCAACGACTGTGCACGAAATGAGATCGCTGTTGTCTGAAAACGAGAAAATGAAAAGTTTCATTTGCTTATCTTGCCAAATATCAAGTGTAATACATACTCAGATCCAGGACTTCGTTTTCTTTCACAGAATATTCGACTTTAGACAAAGGCAACTGACGCTCAGGTTCTCTGCGCACTGTCAAACTCAACTCTCGCACCATGAGGAAAACACGAATAGTCTGTAGAGATAGAAACGCGTCAGACACGCGAGCATTGAACTTTCGACTGTTGTACATGAATATTTACCCGTTGAGTGTGTTCCACTTCACCACAAGCAAGTCTTTTAGAAAATTCGATCCCTGTCAGGGGGGTGGCAGTGACAGGAAGAAGTAGGGACGCATCCATCATGAGATGTTCTACGTTCAAAGGTCTCACCTGCCGAAAATATGAGATAATAATAATAAGAATAATAAGAATAATTTACAATAATAGTAATTTATAATGATAATAATTATTACTATATTCTATATTGCTATAAACCGACTCACCTTCATCTGTCTATATTCTGCTTCAAACATATCGAGAAATATGTCATCACCCTAAAAAGATAACAATAAATCTTAGTCAAGAAACGCCGACGCATGCGACCAAGTTGCCCAGTGAAGTCACCTTGTAATAATTTCTGAGTTCCAATGTACAAGATTCACGAACGTTCTGAAACAAATCATAACAGAAGCAACAGTTCATTCAATAAAACATCCTTACTGAGACACGGAGTTATCTTGACGTACTTCAAGTAAAGCCAAATGAACGTCTTTCAATATTGAATGTCCCGGATAACCATTGTAGACAAGTTGCTTGAGCAAAATGATGCTCATTTGCAAAGTGACCAAACGAACTTTGTTCACTAAACAAAATAAAACAAATGTGAGCTTTTTTCAGGCTGTAACTAGCGGTCTGAATTAGCTACATACCATGTTTGGAAGCCTGTTCCATGATTTTGATCAAAGCCTGAATCAAGTCGTCATTGTAGTTTTCTGGTAGCTAAACATGGGGGTAAGTGAAGTTAACATTGAGTATTAAGGAGTAAGCGTGGATATATGACTGACTGACCTGGCCGGGAAACAAACCAATACATGTGAGCAAATCAGGATCTACGCCTGGAAAAATAAGAGAGCATCGTCAGAAACTTGGCAGAATTTTCAAATAAGATTAAACAAACCTTGGTTTTTAATGAGAGAATGAAAGAGACACAGCGTAAACAACGCTTCACGATCATCATGGCTACAGTCTAAGGACTGGATCAGTGCATCAAAATACAACCTGCGAGAATATTAGAACTTTGATCACTTCAAGAAAGAACAATAAAGAAATATTGAGATGAGTTACCTGTTGGCATGAAATTGCTCCGGTCGCGTTAAAAGACTCTGAAAAAAACACATTTTTCGCATTAACGATGAGGCAAGATGTTACCAAAGCAAGGAAAGTTGTACCTTGGGAAAAGGTGGAGCGGCATTAGAAACTTTCACACTGTTAGGAATAGCCGATTCCTCCGTCGTAAATCCTTTAAAAAACACAACATATATGGGTCTATTTTTGCAAAATAAATCAAACCTCTCAAGACTATACCTTTCACTTCATTTGAAGTTTCGTTGGTCAACATTAGGCCATCTCCATCATCATCATCCCCACTCTTTTGACCGAGTGGCGTGTCACTCATGGAGACAGGATGAAAGTTGCTTAATGCACCTTTCGGTGATACACGAATGCTAACATCATCGCCACTCACATTATCTGCAGTGACAACATTGACAGCGACGTCATTTTCACTCACCATACGCCTGTTGTCTTCTCGACGTGCGTTCTGTCTTGTTTCTTCAGGTCGCCACTTTTTCTTTTGATTATCCCGATCTATGAAAATATGGTGAGTTTCGCTACTAGACATTTGAATCAACAATCAGAAACCTACCTTTCGTATAGAACTTAGAGTTCGCGACATGCCTTGATCGTTGTCTAACCAGTTCACTTGATCGATTCGTTATAGTATAACCCTCATTGTTCACACCACAAGCCAACAATGTCTCTGCAAGACTTTGTTCTGGAGCAGTGAAAGATCGAACAGCACTTCGAAAACCGTCCTTTATCTAAGACAAAATGTCTCAACCAGTAAATACAAACTGAAGAACTGACAAAAGCTTTTAAAGTGCATTTGAAATTTGAAAATCTCCAACAATCCTAATTGATCTTGAAAAATGAAGAAACACACCTTGCGTGGGCTGAGTGGCAAATGATCTGGTGAACAATCTGCTTCCTCTCCTTGCAACATGACATCTGTTAAAGTGGACACCAGAGGTGGATGTTTGATGATTAGAAATATCTGCAACAGAACAAACATTTCAAAAATGAAACATTCAAGAAGAAAGAATCTTCAAACATCCATTAAACCTACCTGTGAGACTAGATACAGAGCAAATAGCTTGCATACACGAGGTCCACTTCTCTAGAACAAACAGCAAATCAGTGGATTCAAATCCTGCACAGTATGCTCCATGTGTTGAGAAAATTTCTATCCTTGAAAAGTTCACTTAGTGTTTTCAATATTTCCTACCTGTGATGGATGCTTTTTAACAAGAGAGTAAAGATAGAGAGGAATAATAAGTCTATCCAAAAGATACTCCGTAAGAATTTCATTTAATTCCAAGATATTCAAAGACAAAATATCATTAACGTAGTGCAGATGATCAAGATGATCGGCGACTAGATCTTTGAGACGCTCGCAATGCAAATGACTGCAAAACAAATCAACACTACAATTCACTGGGCACTTTTCTGCACAGGCTAGCAAAAAATATAATTCACATGAAACAATTTAAGAGCAACTTACTCAGACTCAGCAACTGAACATTTCTCAAGTTCAATGGCATGATTACCAATATACCAAATAAGGTTACAAAAATAAGCATCAGCAGTCTTGTTCACAATGAATTTCAACATCGCTTTGTCGTTCACTACACAAAAATTCTAAAATATTACTTATACATAATTCATAGTAAATACCACATCCATTTTCTACCTCTGAAAACATTCAATGTCAATGTCCGAGTGGCAATGCGAACCATGTTTTCCTTGTGGTTAAAAAATTTTAGAGCTTCTGTGTATAGTGCAAAGTCATTCTTTCTCTGTAAAGCAAACAACGTTTGTAAATTAGTACAAAATGCAAAGAATTTATCATAATATTCTACCTGTAGTCAACATACTCACCTCATTGAAAAAGAAATTGATGACATGAAGATTCAGCTTCAAGGACAAAGTTTTGAGGAATGATATATAGTAAGCCAAGATCTAATAAAGTAGACATGAGCCAGTGAAAAAGCAAAACATTTGTTTAGTAGATCAACACGATACCTCTTCATTGGAAAAGTCAAATTTATGAATGATGATTGAATTCACATGGTTATTAGATAACAAATAATCTGAAAAATACAAATGTGTATTTAGTACTAGAAGAATCATTATATTTTAAAAGAATGAGTTTCTAAAAATTCCAACATAATGGATCAACTCACAGAGAGAAGTTTCATGACGAATGTTTTCAAACAGAATGTTCAAAGTTTGAAGTAACTGAACACAGACATATGCTCCTGGGTTCTGGTTCAAGATTTTCAAGAAGTAAAGTAGCATGTTTTTCTCCAAGAAAAAACTAAAAAAAACATAATCTCGTGGGTAGCCACAATTATAATAAAAACATTGATTTGTTATGAGGAGAAATTATCCCCAGCTGGCAGACCAAGTGGCATTTAAACTTATATGGACACTTACTCAAACACTGAGCTGTCATTCTGATCCCCCCAAATGAGTATTTCAGCAATTGATCGAAATGTTTCAACCAACAATGATCGATTCTGATCTGTGACAACTGCATTTTTTGTCAAAATGTAATGATGATACCTGAAATGATAGCTTGTCTTGTAAACAAGTACAGTTATGCGCTTGAGACAGTTTTCTGAAGGTGGTACCTTTTAAAAATGCCTTCTCGTGTAGTTTTATGTATCATTAAATATATATAAAGTATCAATAAAACCGACGTTGATAGCATACCTCAACTGCTCCAATGAGTGAGCTTTTTTCGGTTTCCAAATAACTTCCGTCCACCAATTTCGCTGTCTTTGAAACATAGCAAACCTTGGCAGCAATTTCAATTAGTTTCAACAAATACATAGATCTAATATTGCAGACATTTTGTAAAATTTATTGTACAAAAAACAACAGAAACCACCGGAAGCCAACCATTTTGGAAATTGGAATTACACGGTACATCAGTTGATAAGTATGAACAATGTAGAATGCCAATGAATAAGTAAGGACAAATTGGTACGTTTGTTAATAAACACGAACAAAGTATGACATCTGTGGTCAAGTAGTGACAAAGGGAAATGTCTTTGAACAAATAGGAGCAACTTGTGATGTCTGCGAAAAAAGGGGACAGGCCTGGGACAATGCGTAATATATGTGAATAAATAGGGCCAAGGTGCAGCATTTTTTGATAAATGCGGACAACGGGTGATGTTATGTGAGTATTTGGGGTCCAATTAAGAGGGACAGGAATGAATGAAGAGGAACAAGGTTTGAAATCAGTGGATAAAGTGTTGTTCAGGTGTAGCGTCTTCTTGCAGGTTGTATTCCAAATATGGCGGCTGACAAAGGAGGAGGCAAGAAGCGCTCGAAAAGTTGGATTAAGTTGAATGTGGGAGGTACACATTTCTTGACGACCAAGACTACGTTAAGTAAAGATCCCAAATCATTTCTAGCGCGACTTATAGCAGAGGATCCGGAATTGCCTACAGATAAAGTAATTCTCATACTTTTTAATAGTTTGTGCTCTGCATTCACCCTGTCATTCATGCAATAGGTTGGTATTTATTATTGGTCTTTTTACAGGACGAAGTTGGTGCATATATGATTGATAGAGACCCTAAATATTTTGGTCCAATCCTGAACTATTTAAGACATGGCAAGCTTATTATTGAGAGAGGTCTGACAGATGAAGGTTAGAATATTGTTACTCTCTAGTACTGTACTCTGCAAGAATGGATTACAGTAATTTAAATACTAGAAGTAATGTTACTTTGCAGAATTATGGATAACAATACATACTCATTTATATAGGAGTATTAGAAGAAGCTGAATTTTATAATATTACTGAGCTTATTAGGCTAGCAAAAGATCGAATCAAACAGTTGCAGAAAAATAATCAGGTAATTAAACATTAGCGACACAAATTTCACCTTAGAGGAGAATTTGATGGTAAATTGTTGAAAATTTTAGATAAAGTCAACCAAACATGTGTACAGAGTAATTCAATACCACGAAGACGAACTAACGCAAATGGTTTCGTCCCTACCAGATGGCTGGAGATTTGAACAGTTGATAAGTGTTGGCAGTAATTATCAATATGGCGCAGAAGACCAAGCAGAGTTTCTTTGTGTTGTTTCTCGAGATATCACAGATTCAGAAGAGCAGGGTGCTGCTGCACAGAGTGAGAGAGCCAAGGTATGAGATTTGCTGCTAGAACACTCACCTTTTTAGACCTATTCATGGACACTTTTTTTCTAGGCTCTTCAAGAAAGAGGCTCTCGAATGTGAAAACAGGAATGGCTGCTGGTCAGCTGAGCAATGTTTTCTTAACAGCAATGATGTTATAAATTATTTCCCTTGAATACACCTTCAAAGGTGTATTTCAAATAAACATGGATTAGCTATCGTTATTTCTGGGTTTAACGTGTGCGAAAGGTTTGCTCGATAAAGTGCTTAATAATTGTAATTTAAATCTGGTTCACTTTACTGCTAAATGTTACTATGTTCAATATTAAAGTCAGATAAAATATTTTTTCTGTACAATCCAATTTGCTTTAGCTGCATCAAGAAAGTGTTTGATCAGACTTTGTAAGTGCATTTTCACCCAATCCTATTTTTGGTAAAAACACTGGCAAAATAATGAAGAAAATGGTAAAAATGTGATTATAAAAATACATAATAGACCATGTTTTTAAAATTGCCTCAATGTCGAGCAACACAAATGCTACACTAAGGTACTCAAAGCAACGATGAAGTACAAACCAGTTAATCCAATCATAAACATTCTTCCATTTTGCCGAGGGCTGTATCATTTTCACCATACGTAACTGAGCTGCAATCACAAGAGGAACGCTCATGAAAGTGAGGTAATATCCAGGACGTACTCCATGCCAGAAAGCGCTGAACAGAAATGTTGCCCACATCCTGCAATAAAAGATAAGCAGTCATCATGTCAAATAATGACAGCAGAGGAAGAAAGCACTCACCTATATTTCTTTAGTGGGAACTTCTTGTAACAATACTCAGCCAGCCACCATTGCACCGTCATGTTCCAAGTCTTCGTTGTCTTATGCAGAGTTGATGCAAACTCACTTTCCCATAACTTAATGTTGCGTATAGTTTCAAAACTACGTAAATAACCCAGACTGTGATTAGTTGGAGAACAAAAGAGAATGCTTGAAGTAAATAAAAACTTACTCATATTGAACATCTTCTATCTTTGAGTTATCGTCATTGATTAGAACAGTGGGCCCCTGACCAGGCTTGCTCTTACATTTTTCAGGATAAGCTCCAAGTCCCAATGAAATACAACTACTTTCAGCTAACATCCAACCTATGTAGAACCTTAATCTAAACCATCCAAACATTGGAGCAAGATATGCGATGTGGTATATTAAGCCCCAAGCATGGTTACGGTACTCTGAACTCACAAGAAAAGTGAAAGGAAAGTAGCTGTTCAATGGTAAATAAATTGCCGCCAGCATTGGAACGTATTTTAGTCTTTTCATAGCGACAACGAATGTAGGAATTTGTTCACTTTGATGTAGCATATCAACATATGTTGTAAATCTGAAGTAAGGTCCTGTCATGAGTCCACAAAAGCAGTAGCCATAACTGAAAACATCATAAAGCGTAGCTTGCAAGGTTGACGATCTTGTGATATCTTGTAAAATGAGGGGTCGTTTTGAACAGCTAAGTTGAAAACCTTCAAATGATATGGTGCACATCTACAAGACAATGAAATATCACAGGAAAACAAAATAAACTCGTCATTAAAACACAACTAAGCTCACCCGTAATGTGACAAGCAGTTGGACAGCATTTGAGTAAGCTGGAGGTTTAGCCAATCCATACCAATGACAAGTTCGAAAGAAAAATAAATAGCCAAAAACAAAAACAAATGCTGACCAAGGCCCATACCTAAAGAAAATTATTAATCATAACCATGAAGGTCTATGGATGATGAGAGATGTTGGCAAAACTATACACATGACAACGCTTTGCACATTTTCACAATGTCTGCGGCACATGTTAAGACCTTGTCCGAACCCTTGAGAAAATCACACAGGTGTATCCAGCTACAGATCATAGATGCATACTATGTATAGTCCTGTATACATACCTAGGCCCTAGTACTCTGAGCATTAAATAAGTGCCTAGTATTGTGCAGAATGAATGAGGAAGTCCCACCAGACCAGTAGTTAATAAAACCATGAATATTCCAGCAAGAAATGAAAGTAGTTGCTTCATTGCTGGAGAACCTGAAATTTTAACAACATGACCAAAAGGAATAGCTCCAAGCAACAAACACATGTACACAAAATCTTCGCGAGACATCTTTCAAC
>JAODVQ020255798.1:0-13110 GCA_025400075.2 Phenganax stokvisi
GACGGACACACAGAACGAGTACCGTAACCCTCGCACATGCGCGCCGAGGGTTAATCATTATATACTAGGTGAATGTTTAAAACTATGATCTCATGGGAGTGACCACTCTAGACTATTACATGGTCTCTTTGCTACATGAGCTTGTACATTGGCCAGCTACTATGTTTATATGGTTTTATACGGATTATGTGCCCGCACACACAAGTACTACAAATGGGACACAGAAAATGGATCGGGTGGTCTACAGAAATGGTTCATTGTAGGAAACAAAGCATAGCTATCTAAGATTAACTTACCTCCAATTTGTGTCCAAGCAGGCATTCTTCCTGGGTCTCCTCTAAGTATCGCCTTGCATCCTCGTGAGATACTCTCCCCTGACGATGTAAGTACAGCGTGTCGTCCCCGTCAGGAGCTGGGCGTAAGTGATTTATAATAGCGGTTTAAGGTTAACTTCCATCTTACCCTGAGCCATTAGCGAACGTACATCTCGAGCTCCGCGTCCCCTGCCCCACTAATGCAATGCGTATGAGTGTGAATACGTCAACCGAGCACATCACACCCACTTCCGGTCCTCCGCTGGTTGTTTCCGCGCTGTTCACGCGTGCGCGTAATATTCTGTAAACCCTATACAGCGTGTGAAGGCGGAGCTGAGAAAGCGGCAAAGTAGGCAGCTGAATACCCCGCCTCCAGACACCATTTCTACTTAGCTACAGTCATAGCTATATCATCTCCCCACTGGTATTTTAAATAGTGCCAACCCATTCCAGGATAATGTGCAACTGTGCAAATTTTAAAATTCAGTTGAATTAGTTTATTATATTATACCGAGACCAAAACATTAAAACAATTATTATAATTATCATTAAAAATGTGGTTCATGAACATGAAGAATTTGGGAGCATGGTAGTATAGTCATTTAATATACATAGTATCACATAAAATATTCTCATCTTTATGACCAGCCGAACCATTCTCCTGTTTGAGCATACAGTATGATAATACACAATAAACACTGCTTATGACACTTACGAATAAATTGAATGATCTTTTTTGGTCTGTTAGTAGATGGCAAACGGTCTCCTATGATTAATATTCTAAATTATGTTTAAAATAATGATTTTATTATAATACCATTATAAAAAGCCGGTGATGAAACACCGAGCTGCATTTCGATTTTCTCAGCAAGAGTGTCAAGTTCACAGTATCTAAAGCACTCACACAGAGTTGCCCATGTGTGATATCTGTCTTCAGTTAGCCATTTTGTGTATATCTCCGTCATTCTTTCAATGGTCGTATACTTATCCATTTCGATTGCCCTAACTCGATTGCCATGCTTGTCATCTAGTAATCTGCGACCGATATCTGCATAATGAGGAGCACTTTCTTCGATGATTTTCATATCTCCGAACTTTTGTAGAAGAATCAGATTAGGCTTGCTCTCAACTTCATCTTGTGTGATACATTGTCGCCTTGGATTCAGGGGTACTTGAAAGTTGACGTCGCGGGTGAAACCAGTGACCTCGTATGACAGGTAAGTACACATGGCAGTGTCAGTGGCTCTTATAGTGAAGATATAGCGTGGAGGGTAGTGCTCTTCTCCAACATCATCACGTTCATCATATTCAACCATCTCACTTGTGAACTATAGTAGAGCACCACTTATTCAATTCCTTACATGAATCTCTCTAATAAACCTCTATTAACATGCTCCCAAACCAGTCTTACTCAATTATTAAAGGAAACCTCTCTATAAAGAACCTCTCTTATTCAACTCTTCATAAAAAGGAAACCTCTCTATAAAGAACCTCTATTATCCAACTCTCTATACAAAGGAAATCTCCCTCTCTTATCCAACTCTCTAAACTTCTCTATATGCATAGAACCTTTCATATAATATATCAATAATCACACACTTTCTCTTACATCACAGTGTTGGGTGTCAGCTATTATAGTCCATCCTTGCACTTCTTCAAATTTAACACTAGCTTTAGAAATCGAGCCAGAAAAAGACACCGGAACCCTTGATATATTAAACAATGATCTTTTCCACGTACGCTCCATCGCTCTTTTAAAATTCTATTTTAGAAAAAATTATAAGGAAATGCGATAATGTAAAAGGTATTAAAGCACTTACTGTCATGTAAACTTGGTTTGCAATTGACATGGATAATGCAACATTTTGATTATTGCCATCCTCGTTGGTATAGCAACACATAACTGCATATCGCTTTTCTATAAACAAAAAAATTAATGTAAGTAATACATATATAGCTTACTTATTTTTGACGTTTGTGCCTCCTTAGTTCCTGCACTGATGAAACCAAGTTGGTTGGTGATCAACTTGCCTTGGTCCTCATCGCGCTGGAATTCTCCGGCTGGGACAGGAATAAAATGTATAGTATCGCTGCCATCTTGAGGAGGCTTTGCCATGCAGAATATCATCTCTCGAGCCTCGTCTTCTGTAGTGATATCGGCATTGTGCTCGGCAAGCACTTCAACTTCTTTTGTGAGCTGCTTGTTTGAAGAAATGTAGTAGACTGGACCAAGTGGCTTGTAGCCCTTAGGAAAATCATAAGAGCCTTTTGGGGAGCATGTAGCAAAGGACATTGTGGTGGGAACCTCTGGGTGATCCATAGCCTCAGGTGGGATTTTCACCATGACACCCATACCTCGTGGAGCCACACCCACACTCTGCTCCAAATTCTTAACTTCAATTTTTTCTGGTGCACTATCAAAACATGGCATTGGAGGAAGAGAAATGTCTCTTTGGCATGGAGGGAGACCTAAATCACATTACAACAGTATTATGAATTAATGCAAGCTTTAAATTTACCAAGTGCTTCCTCAAGCTCCCTTGGAAGTAAGAGTTCTGATTTGACCTTCACACAGCGACCAAACACGTCCACATTTCCCCAAAGTGGTACATTTATAGGCAATCGTGAGCCCAACTTTCTATTGTACTCCCCGTCCAAGTAGATGTGAAGTTGTCCATTGTTTGTCAGTAAGAGACATAATGTAGAACTGACAGTTGTGTCCCAGAGCAAGGGAAGCGTTCGAGTCAAGGTATTCACTCTTTTTCTCACATCTCTTGGCCTATTGGAATTAAAGGTAGTGTAGAAGTCAACAAGTGCTAAATTTAGAAGTGTTACTAAATATAGAACAAACTAATACAGAACAATGGAATACAGTGAAAGAATGCAATTTCGTTCCACTTGTACTAAATATAACCTTTATATACCGCTACACTTCCTTTAATACAGAAATATACACTATACAAATGAAGTTGTATAACTGCATATTGGCTTGTTAGCTTGATAAATGAATTGACTTACTCGTCATCCTGTTTTTCGTATTTTATTTCGTGGTTGAAGTTCTGCTGTTGGTTAAAGTTGACGAGAGGAAGTGCACGAGGAACCTGCTCAGGCTTAGTATCAGTTAGACCTATTGTCTGTAACAATGAAATAGGAGTAGCAATCCATTATTACTCTATATAAAATTCTTCCGCTATGCAAAAGGTGTAGTGTCCGTAGTTATTCTAAGGTGAATACCCAGGTAATTTCCCCATCAGTAATGATTATTGTAGATGAATACTGTAACGGCAAGCCTGGCATCGTTAAGAAAGTGGGAGGGCGGGAGTATGGAGCTATTGAGTTGCAATGCATTCAGGAACTCACCAATGCCCTTTCCCACTTGTCAGAAACGTCCAACATAGTTATTTTCCAGGCTGCTCCGACGGGTAGGGGCGCTTTGGTGTACGAGATGCACTCGTCTTCGCACGCGTTGAAATGCAAGCGTCCAACTACGGTCGGCGATCCATGAAAGTTGTCCCAGAAAGCTGTCCGTTTGCCGACCTTGCTCGGATCGAGAGGCATTGGACGGACCGACCAATCGTCGAAATTTTCCGGTACACAGATTGGAGAAGAAGGAGAGTCGAAACTTTCCTCAAAGCTCATCTTCCGCGCCATTAGCAAACAATTATTATAGCGAATTGTAATATGTGCGCTCCTTGCACAATCCCGTATGATTACACGCATGCGCAGTTCTGCCAGTGAGATTGTATGCTGTTGTTGGCTCTGCGGCAGCAATCAGCACATTAGCAATGTTTATACAATAATAGAGGGAGGATTCGAAGGTTATAATAATAATGTGGTAGGTCTAAGTGTTAGTTGCAAAAAATATTACAAGCTGTTGTATATACATAGAATAAAGGTTTTGCTACAAAAGCACCACAAAACATTCACAAATATATTTTTTACCAATGCCCAGTCAACAGCATCTACACTTATTCTGAGGTTGTTCCTCTGGTGGTAGTTGGGGAGTGTCTTCTGGTGATTGTGGCGGAGGTACAGTAGGTGAAGCAAGTGGAGATTTTGACTCTTCCTCTTCAGATAAGCCAAGTAGTGGAGCTGTAAATAATATGCAGTAAATGGGCCAAAGCATATATAGTTTTAAGGAGTAATTACCAGCTGGAGACTCTTCTGTATTTGCATCAACATTCTCCGGAATAATAGCTGAAGCGTTAACATTACCTCCAATTCCAGATGACTGTTTCACTGTTTAGATTTTAAAGATGAGGATGCGTTTAAATAGTTAATGTCTTACCTGGTGGACGAATTCCAAGGAGCTGTTCGATTCGCAGAGCAAGTGCTCCAAGTCTGCAGCTTCTATAGCAATCACAAAGAGTTGCCCATGAGTGATATTCATCCTCACGTAGCCACTTCCTGTATATTTCCGTCATTATTTCTCTGGGCTTATCACGCCTGCCCATTTCGATTGCCTCAACTCGATTGCCATGTTTGTCATTCAATAATCTGCAACCAATAGCTGAATATTCCATAGTTGTTTCTTCAATGATTCTTATATCTCCAAACATTTCAAGCAGCAGCATATCAGGCTGGCTCATTACACTACTATCAGGCCTGCTCTCTGCAATGCTATCAGGCCTGCTATCTTCGGCCACCTCAACCTCACTTTCTGGATTGTGTGTAGATTGTTGTTTTGGATTCAGAGGGACTTGAAAGTCGGCGTGTCCGGTTAGACCAGTGATATTGTATGACAGGTGGCAAGGCTCGGCAGCATCAGTAGCTTTTATAGTGAAGATATAGCGTGGAGGGTAGTACTCTTCACCCATATCATCATGTTCTTCATATTCAACCATCTCATTTGTGAACTAAAATAGAATTTTTTCTTAACCAACTATCCATACAAAAGAAACCTCTTTAGAAAGAAACACTCTGTACAATTTCACACTCTATTATAAAGGAAACCTCTAAAATGTAAGTCCATTTGATATGGTGGACAAAATTTGTATTTTTAAGGTGTCCAATGAGGCTAAACTACAATTAACTTCAAAAATTCCTTTCTTACATTACAGTGTTTGGTGTCGGCCATTACTTTCCACCCTTGCACCTCTTCTTCATAATTAACACTGACTGTAGACTCCGAGTCAGGAAAGAACACTGGAATCCTTGTGATATCAAACACTGATTTTCTCCACTTTTTCTTCATGGCATCTTTAAAATTCTATTATTATATTTTAATTGAAATGTGTGTATGATAGCAGAAGTAACAGCACTTACTGTCATATAAACTCTGTTTGCAATTGACATGGACAGTGCAACATTTTGAACATCACCTTCTTCATTAGTATAGCAACACATCATTGCATACCGCTTTTCTATTAGATTGTATAGAATAATAAAACTTCCATGGAAAAGTTCATGCATTATTATTACAGCGCAAAACATTCTGTGAAATTCAGGAAAGAGTTATCAATTGTATATATCAATTGTACGGTAGCTAAATAAGAAATGACTGTGGTTGTATATATAACTCACCTAATTTTGATGTTGAGGCAGTTTTAGTCCCAGCACTAATGAAACCAAGCTTGTTGGTGATCAACTTTCCTTGGTCCTCTCCTTGTTTGAACTCTCCGCTTTGGACTGGACTAAAGCGAACAATATCGTCATCATTATCATCATCTTCAGGTGGCTGTGCCATGCAAAATATCATCTCCTTAGCCTCTTCTTCAGTGGTGATATTGGCATTGTGCTCTGCAAGCACCTCCACCTCTTTTGTGAGCTGCTTGTTGGAAGAAATGTAGTATATTGGACCAAGTGGCTTAAAGCCATCAGGAAAGGCATAATTAGAGCCTTTTGGGGAGCATGTAGCAAAGCACATTGTCGTGGGAACCTCTGCCTGCCCTATGGCCCCTGGTGGAATTTTCACCATGACACCCATGCTTCGTGGAGCCACTCCTACATTCTGCTCCAAATCTTCAACTTCACATTTTTCTCCTATGCGATCAAAACACGGCATTGGAGGAAGTGCGGGATCCTTTTGGCATGGCGGGAGGCCTAAAACAATATTTAATGTTAAAATTATTATAATGTAACCATAAATATAATTATACCGAGTTTTTCCCCCAGCTCCTTAGGAAGCAACATTTCAGATTTAACTTTTCTGCAGCAGCCAATAATGTCCACATTTCCCCAAAGTGGCAAATCTACAGGTATTTGGGATTCCAGCTTATCCTTGTACTTTCCATCTAAGTAGAGGTGAAGTTGTCCATTAGTTGTCAGCAGGAAGCAGAGGGTAGTCCTGACAGTTCGCTTCCAGAGATAGGGAAGTGGTCGAGTTAAGGTGCTTGATCTTCGTCTCACACCATCCAATCTGTATTTTTAAAAATAATATCCATCTCTTTCATATTACATCATAGACAGTTGTGTGACAAATGCATTAACCTACTCATCATATTCCTGAATCTCCTCAGGCTTTCGGTATCTGATTTGATAGTTAAAGTTCTTCTGCTTGCCAAAGTCAACAAGGGAAAGAATGTCAGGTACTCGATCAGGTTTAGCACTAGTCAATCCTGCTGTCTGTAAAGTTAGATTATTGAATGAGCCAATTTATTGGTAAAACGTCGATTTCCTATTAGCTGCATAGTATATCTGATTCAAGAATAGGGGAAGCAAACTATGCATTCTGTGGTGGAGTGACTGAACTGTTCATTCATTGCATGCTTTTACCCATTAATTGTATCGTCATTTCCGTTCATGTTTGTATATATTGCGTGTGTATCTGTATAAGATAGATAAGATAGATCAGTCCTCTAAACGTTGTTGCGTGCTACCTACGGCCACCATACATTCCAACACCATTTAGGCACTCAGGTAACATGACCAACAATGTTCTACCATTTCCTATAATTGTGAACACATCAAGTAAAAAAGTGATGTTAATTATATACACCTTGTCAAAATTTCTTTTTAGCAGATTCTATATACAACATATTAATTTTAAAGCCTAATCTTTGTGTTTAAGTAAAAGATTATTGTGAGTATTACTTCTTGATATAGCATCAAGTAAAAGTGAAACTTAACAACGCACATGCATGCGTACACTGTAAGTACTCAAAATTCCAGCCCGAATATACCAAAAGTAGAAAATGTGACGAATGGCCCGTTTCTACTTGATGCGTTCACAATTACATACATAATTTTCGACTGCAAACGTGTTAAAGCAGTAGCTATAATTATAGGACCGGCGTTTAGCGGGCGGGGTATCCTCACAGCTGACGGCAATATAACGTGAATTCGCTGATAGCTAGCATTCGGCCAGCGTGAGCCCACCAAATTAAAAATTCTCCTAGTTCCTTTTAATAAACTGATGGTTAGTTAGCTATGTTGAAGCAGTGTTGTGTTTCAAGGATTAATAGCTCTCACGGGCATTGCATTTTTTAGACCGTGGGAGTGTGGAGCCTTGAACACTATGTGTATTTAGTTACGCACAGTAAAGGAACTTACAAACACTTTTTCCCAGTCGTCATAATTTTCCAACATAGTTATTCGCCAGGCAGCACCGACGGGTAATGGCATTTTAGTATAGGCGATGCATCCGCCTTCGTACTCATCGCACTGCAACCGACCAACAATGGTAGGCGATCCGTGATAATTATCCCAGAATGCCGTTCTTTTACTGATTTTGCGAGGATCAAGGGGCATTGGGCGAACCGACCAATCATCGAAATTCTTCGGCAAATAAGTAGGAGAAGAAGGATCGGACTCCAAACTATTCTTACGGCTCATCCTTTTTCTTTTTACTTTTAATTCACCAGCAATTAAAGCAGGTCTCACTCAAATTCTCTGGGTGCGGCCGGTTTTTATCACACGCATGCGCAGTTTGCAACCTATGCACAGTTGTTATGCCGAGTTTATTTGCATGTAAAAGCTGTTTTCGTAAGAAATGTCAAAGTTGACAAACTCAAGAATTGCCTTGCAATGCTGCACAATACATTGCGTATATACATCACGACTTTGTTTTTAGCGGTCGTGCCCACGAAAAGTATTTTGAAAAATTTGTATAACAGTTATTTTAAACGTAACCCATTTAATATTTTTATTTTTAACACTTGTCAGCAACATCTACAACAGTTTTTCTGGGGTTTTTCTTGTTCTTGTTCTTTGGGTGGACATAAGTGGGGGAGAAAGGAGGATTAGGCTACGAACTGTTAGAGAGATACATTATAAGTCAGTATAATATCCGAACGTCTTGGGACTGGTTTAGATAAATGAATTGAACCACAGTGGAACCTCTCTATAATGGACAACTTGGGGCCAGGATATTCGTCCATTAGAGCAGGGTGTCCATTCTGGAGGGGTTATAAATGTTGATCAGTAGTAAGTTGGAATTTGTCCGCTATATCAATGTGTCTAAGGAGTGTGCATTAGGGGGGTTCCACTGTATATACATCATGGCATGAGTTACATACAAATCATGGTTAGGTTTGTTTTACGAGGATGAGGTATTAAAACTTAGTCATCGAACTAAATAGGCTCCAAAACTATTTTATTTCTAACTTCTTTTAATGGATAGCTACCACTATTAATATCTCAATGTGAATAGCTAATATACCGGCTGGAGGTTGCAGTGGAGGAAGGCCGATATGCTTCTCTATTCTTACTGCAAGATCGCCAAGTGAACACTTCCTGAAACACGCACACAGCTTTTCCCACGAATGATCCGGATCCTTTTGTAACCATTGACGGTATATCTCTCTCATGATATCCTTTGGGTCATTTCCTTTAGCTAGTGCAATATTGTTTACATCAGTGCCATTGGGATCATCTAACAGAATCATGCCAATGTTTCCATAATGTTCTGATGACTCATCAATTATTCTTATTTCGCCCAATAGAAATAAAGCCATTAGAGTCAACTTTTTAATACCTGCACAGAGATGATGTGTCAAATAGGAATAAAATATAGATGTGCTATTAAGTGAAACCTTGTTTAAAGTGAACACTGTTAATATGAAATACCCCTTTAGTATGAACTAACTCTAAAGTCCCTTCTATAAGCATACACAAACTCCTGTTTGTGTGAACATTTTGAGCTAGTCCCCTGGAGTTCGTTTTAACAAGGTTCCACTGTACAATACAAACTAACTTTGCCTTTTTAAAGTACTAGTAGCAGCAAACGAAGGATCCATTGGAACATTGAAAACAACACTTCTGCTCAAGCCGGAAATTTTCATCTTCAATTCACTGAACTGAGCATTAGTTAGCGGTTGAGCCATCATGACCACGCGGGGAGGATACACTTTAGGGCCCAGATCATCAGGATTTTCATGATCAACATCCTCCTCCAGGAACTAAAAACCAGTTGGTATATAATACCAAATTATAAAAATATCGCGTGGATTTCTAAAGAGTGTGAGATCCTGACATATAATACTTGTGCTATAAATAATGTGTAACTAAAACTTCAAGGGAAAAACTTTCGTTTTGTGAAATTGTATATAGCTCTAGTTATTAGTTCAGAGGTATATAATGCAAGTTTTTACTTATACAGTATGCTCTAGTTCCTAGGTAACTCTTATGATAACGCAAGTAGTCATACATAAAAGAAGGCTATGTCATAATTTAGCTAGCTATACCTGATATTCTCCAATGTCTGAACTTATTCTCCATCCTTCGTAATCAGTTGGATACTCTATGGACGCCTTAGAACCTTCAAATTCTACATTAGGTATGGCTCTCGTAAATAGAGATATCTTCCATTCCTTCTTGAGGCTTTGATGCAAACCCTATGACGAGAAAAAGCTGAAAGTAAGCAGTGTCTTTAGCAGTATAATATAAAGGCTACTTATAGCACATAAGTGGATCAAAATTGCATTATTTCACTATATTTGATTGGCCGTTCTATATACATCTTTCCTCTGGTATATTGTACACTTCTTTTAGTATCACTTACTGCAGTATATATTTGGTGGTCAAGTGAAATTGCCACTGCAACTCGTACCGGATAACCATTATCAGTATAACAGCAATGAGCATTGTATCGTTTTTCTATAATATAAGAGAGTATTGTAAAGTATAATATAAACTGGATTACACAGTGGAACCTAACAATGTTAATACGAAATACCCTTTTAGTATGAACTAACTCTAAAGTCCCTTCTATAAGCATACACTATACTATAGCTACTCTTTAAATGAAACTCCTGTTTGTGTGAACATTTTAAGCTGGTTCCCTAGAGCCATAATACATAAAACAAGGTTCCACTGTAGCCATAATACTCACTTGGTTTCTTTGGAGATTGAGATGCGATATTGAAATAGCCCAGCTTGTTTGTTTTAAATGTACCATAAACCTCATTTACTTCAAATTTTCCTTTCACTGGAGTGAACTTAATTACTTCATCAGACCTGTCTTTTGGAATTTCACCAACTAAAAACACCATTTGGTCAGCCTCTTCTTTTGTCTCGACTTCTTGAACATGCTGCATTGAAACCTCCATGTTCTTCTTCAGAGATGTATTGCTAGCGACACAACATATTGGGCTAACAGAATAAGAACCGTCGGGGAAGACGAATGATTTTGATGACGAACAATGTCCAAGTAGAATAACCGGAGTAGCTTCTGAATTAGCTGACATTGCACCACGTGGGATTTTCATGTTGATGCCATAGTCTTCATGCGTCACTTCAACCATTTTCTTTGTCTGTGGTACCTCTTTCTTAAAGGGATACAAGTGAGGCACCCCATTATAATTAACATCTAAGGAAAATGTTTGAAGTATGTAATAAATTTGAGTATAAGTACCTACCGTCACTTATGTTAGTCAAAATTTCAGATTTAACTTCAACACAATCTCCGCCCACATCGACAATACCCCATAGCTTGTTATCAACGTTAATTCCATTGTTGATTATTCCTAAATACTTATTGTCACAGTAGAGATGTAAGTTGCCATCAGGTTTCAGAAGGAGAGTCACCGAATCTGCCATCCAGCAATCCATACGCACTGATGATAATCGTCTACGAAAAGATGCCGCCTTCCGGACCCGGCTATGAAATAACAATGAATTAACCTACATTGTAATAAGCCCTGTTTACAGAAACATCTTAAACTGGTTTGGAAACTGGTTTAACTAAACCGGTTTAGGTGTAAATGGTCTAAACTGGTTTCCAAACCACTTTGTTTTTACGCACTTCTAATACTATATAAACCGGTTTGAGAAATTTGCGTGTAAACGGTACGTGGTTTGTCAACTGGTTTAATATTGTCCATGTAAACGGGCTATAGATTATAGGTTGCGTAGCAGCATTATAAGGGCTAAATAGTTAACGGGAATTTACGGACAATGGGATACAGAAATTTATTCTTCTTATCTATAATACTGTTATATACACATTTAAGGGAGGTGTATATAGCACTATAATGAAGGCTATTTTTAGTAGCTACAAGTGGAACAAAATTGCATTCTTTCACTGTATCCCATTGTTCTTGAGTGGTTAGTTCTATTTGTAGCAAAATTTAGCCCTTACATACTGCTACTGTAACACTTCCTTTAATGCATATGTATAGATACCTGGCTCCATGAGGCATGTACCATAGCTCATAATAATAGTCTCCATTACCAACCTCGTTGACAGAGAGTGATGCTGGGGGCTCAGAAGGGTGCTCTGTCAGTCCAACAATCTGTGAATATGCATGTGTACAAAATTAACTAAAATTATTGCCGCTTATTATGCGCGGACTA
Source organism: Phenganax stokvisi (assembly GCA_025400075.2). Lineage (NCBI taxonomy): Eukaryota > Metazoa > Cnidaria > Anthozoa > Malacalcyonacea > Clavulariidae > Phenganax > Phenganax stokvisi. Next base: position 12,048 of record JAODVQ020255798.1, read on the forward strand.
TTGTTGCGAAATTTAGTGAGGCTTTTTATAATCCATATTATTTGTTTCACCCCAGTTAATTGGGAAAGCTCTAAGAAAAAAAATTACCTAGGCTACCTTTGCATAGTCCCTGTTCATTAACTAAAATCCGCAGCGAAAAGTATTATACCATATAGCAGCGAAACGCTACGCTGGCATGCCATCAATCGCGTCTCAGTAACAATTTCGCGGTATTATTATTATTACAAAAAATCCGCGAAGGTTTGTTGTCACGTTACGGTAAACTCACCAGGCACTTTTGCCACCTCCTAGTGTTAGTAACAACAGTGAGGCGCCACGCCTTTCCAACGGGTACCGGATCACGGGTATAGACTACGCAACCGTCTGGGTACTCCTCATAATCCGTGCGTCTGACGCAAACTGCTGCACCGTTTCCATCGAAGAGCGTAAATTCGGCTCTCTCTCCGACTAAATTGGGGTCTTCGTTGAGCGGCAGTGGGTTAGCAATCCAGCTTTCAAAATCATTGGAATCATTAAATTTAGAGTGTCCAAGATCTTTCTCTCTGCATGTAACACTGGCCATTACTGATTGAAGACGCCTCCTTTTTTGTTGATGCAAATTTTGGCGGCGAGGGGGTTTGCGCGCGTTTATAATATGCCGCTCGCTCACGTGCGCCAAATTCGTAAACTGTGAAGAAGACGCATCGTGGCGCGACGCGCCAAAATTCATAAAACAATGATGACGCAAGTCATTCGATGTTTGCACAGTGCATAAAATATTCATCAGCCAGAATCAGCGAAACAAGTTGTTCAGGTAAATACCCAGGTAGTATCCCCCTCTCCACTAAACTTCATGAATGGAACTAACTATATATGACTTGCTTTACAGAATATTATATATTAGAAACTAAGAGATTAGTTATAAGGATGAGATTAGTTCTAGATTGGTTTTAAATTGTTCCAGCCACTGGGAGGAAAGATCAGAGTTCAATACTCGAGAATCACTTGACAAAGAGACGGTAACTGACGATGAAACTCTTCTTCCTCCTCCTCTTTCACCTTCTGCCTCTTCAAATTTTGATTG
>JAODVQ020255905.1:0-32801 GCA_025400075.2 Phenganax stokvisi
CTTCGTGGGCCCAGTAGGCACAGGTGACGGAGCCCCCGCAAGTCGGACATGAGAAGAGTGAAGGTAGTAGTAAGATAGTAAAACAAACCTGATGTTCGTGGGATCCTGATGGAGCACTCATTTCCCCACCATACCTGTATAATTATGAAATTTAAAACACTGTTAATACAACACACTTTTAGTATGAACTAACTCTAAAGTCCCTTCTATAAACATACACTATACTATAGGTATTAGCAATGAATTTTAAGCTATATATATAGTCCCCTGCAGTTCTCAACATTAACTCACAGGGATAGTTTCATTAGTTCAGTCATGAGTGGGAGTTCTTTCATTGGACAGATACTGACATGACGTTCCAGGTCAGTCAGGACTCCCTGCCAGCCACACCCCCTCTCCTCATAACGACAGAACACTTGTAATGATTTCACCTGACGCTGGAAGTGTTTGCTCAACACTATACTCCATTTCTTCTCCTTGCACAATGGACATACCCCTCCCTCTCCCTGTATCCTCTCAGCAGCTTCCTGAGAGAGATGGTTACCACAACATGAAGTGAGATGAGGTTGGAGCAGTAGACCCATCGTCACTGGACAGAAGAAATCTTCTGATGGCTGCTCCACAAACAGATAGTCTTCTTCAGGCATTTCCGCTAGTTGACTGGTTGGTTTCATGGTTCTAAAAACAGGGAGTTTTAATCATCTGATAAGTGTAAGCACAATATAACAGTGTAGGTAATACACTCTATAGTACACTTTAGTTGGTATTTTCTAAGACGGAGTGTAAACACAAATAATAGTGTATAGATTACCCTACAAATATGCAGGAAGTTAGTATTAATTTGCATGGCTTGGGCTCAGCTGGACATGAATACACTTAAATTAATGAATAAACATACTTCGGAATGCTTGCGGGATTTCCATTATCAGGACCACTTCTTCCTGGCCTTATCCCAGAGCTAACCTGTGTTGGAGGAAATGTAATAGTAACTAACAGTATTTTAACAGAAAAGAGTTGTCATTACCTCATTAGGTTTGCGTGTACGGTACACACACACTCCAGCAACTTCCAACTTAGTGACTGAGTACTTCTTGAGAATAGCTCGAGGTATATTTCTCTGCAATTTCTCCACAATTGATTGAGGAATGAGCCAGGTAATGATGAAGGAACCTTCTTGAACCTGTGCTAACATCATGGCAAAGTCATGGAGAGCATAGTGAGAGGCATATTCCAGTCGAAACTGCTCTGCATCATCCATTGTTGCAGGGTCGGGTAATTCAATTTCAGCTACTACCTCATGAAAATCAGGAGTAAGTCGCGATCGCTTTCTCTTTTGTGCACGGCGATACAGATTGAGAGGCGTCTTCTTTCTGAACTGCTGGAGTCGACCATTGTAGGCTTTCATTTGATCTTTGAATTCATCCAGTGAAAGATCTCTCACCAGACGCTCCAGTAAACTGGGGTCGTGGTAGTTCCAATGTAAGTTCATAGTTCCAAACAGTACAGAATGATTGGCAGCACAAGCGAGATCATTAATGTGGCCCTCCATAAACTGCTTGTGACGATCGTCATCATCAGGTGACAGTGATGTTAGAACATCCACAACTTTTGCAATGAGAACTTTGTGGCTCTCGAGATGTTCTCTGATCTTTGATTTCAGAGTGTTGAATTCCATTTCCAATTCTCGTATCATCTTTTTCACCTCCTCACTTGTTTCAGCAAGAACTGAAACTGGAAAATTACACAATAACGAATTATACAGTCACAGACAAAATCATTAAAGTGTTGAATCTTCCTAACATCAGCTTTGAGGCTAGCTGAATGCTGTATAACAGGCAGACATACAGAAATATAAAATACATGTTGTAACTTTCATTCAAGCACCCATAAGTAATAATATCAACCTTTATGCAATAGTGATTACCAGCAATATCAGAGGATGGTTGTCTGTTGACTGGTACCAGTTCTCTTGATACAGAAACACCAGATTCATCAGCTATTATACAACAGATTATAGATTGTTGCATTATAAGACTTTTCACAATAAACAGCTTCCAAAATGGACTCTCAAATAGAATGGAAACTTTTTATTTGCTAAGACACTCACAAATAATTGTTTATACCTATGCACTCAAATATGAGGGAACACAATTCTAGATAGATAAATCTTTTGAAGACCCTAATGTATGTAGCCTAAGATTATATAGAAGAGAGGGTCGCTAACCAGTAAGTGGTGGTCTAGTCGTAGTAGGGTCAGGAAAATGAGCAGCTTCAACTGCACTAGCTAGAGCAAGTAGATTGACTACGGGATTCCGGAGAGCTTCAATAATCTTCCTCCACGACGGTCGGTTAGTTTGGCGTAGGAACGCGAGAATGACGTGAAGAAGACGTTCGTCGGGTTTCTTGTATTCAGTATAAATGGCATCTACGACATGAGGCTGCAACCCTAACTTCAGCCCCAGCATATACGACTGGTTCTGGGCAGATATCAGCTTCTCGAACACTCTCGCGGCATCATTTTCTGTCAGTATCTCCTCACCAGCAGGCGCTATCGATGAAAAGTAGGCTATTTCAACGTTTCCCCGATTTATACGCTAACCTTCTGCCATTATCTTGTGCCTTTATAAGATCGGAGGAGTGTGAGAAACACAGAGAGAGCGAAAAACAACACAAACGAGCCACGCCCATGAATTGGAGTTATAATATGCGCATGCGTGTATGATGATGCGCGCGCCATGTCATCGATCGCGGCAAAATTCGATTTTAACATAATAATCATCAATAATAAATGTCCTAATATCGTTGTCTCCATATCTTTAACCATATCACGTGTGTGTCAGAAAACTCTGATAAGTATAGCAGAGTCTGTGAGGAGTCTGTGAAAATGAAACTCTGGCAAAGCCAGCTACAGTTCCAAAGCTGGAAGGTATAAAATGGGTATGATTGAAATCCATGATATGAAATACCTCTTTAGTATGAACTAGCTCTAAAGTCTCCTCTATAAGCATACACTATACTATAGCTACTCTTTAAATGAAACTCCTGTTTGTGTGAACATTTTAAGCTGGTCCCCCTGGAGTTCACTTTAATGAGGTTCCACTGTAATTGTGTGGGAACAATATAATACCTTATTGTAAGGTTCTTTTATGAGTTTACTTTAATTATAATTATTTAATTCTCATTTTATTCTTACAACTGTAAAAGTACTTGATTACGTAGGTTATAAAAAAATTATGCTATTTTTGTTGGCAGTCCATAATTTAGTAACGCTTGTGCACTGATGAGGCAGAACAATAAATCAAAAGACATTCATTTTACTGAACACATATATACAGTCCTTTTTTATGAAACAAATGTTCAATAGCCCAGGAGTAGGCTGGTTTAAAGAGAACAAACATAGAATGCAGGAAAAATTACAGTAGACAATATCATATATGTATAAATGATAGAGTTAGAGGTTAGTCCTTATATATACAGTGGAACCTCTCTACAGCGGGCCTCCCAAGAGTGGCCAGACTCTCTACTACGGCCATCCCGCGTGTGGATACACAAATCTAAAGTGTTTTTATGCACAACCCCTGAACAAAGGCAACCTCTCTACAAAAGCCAAAACTCCCGTCCCCATAGGTGGCCTTTGTTCGGAGGTTCCACTGACTACCAACCACGTCTCTGAAGTGTATGTCTGGCTGCCTCTGCACTCTCTCTTGGCAGCCTGGTTCGCAATAGGTTATTATTACACGTTTAAACATAATATTAAGCAACACACTTTTGATTGATCAGATGCCATGTGACCAGCAGTAACTTATTTAAAATAATTGCAGGAAAACATTTAAAATACTACAAACAATACACAATATTATATCAAGTTATGCATGTTTATTATTCCACTCGACATACTACACCAATATCATCAAAGTGTGAACTACATTGCGTGGACAGATTCTCATTGCATTCACTCAATTCCTCTTCTCTTCCATTGCATGAGATGATATCAGGTGGATATACTGGTTGTGTTGTCGGACCTGATCCAAAATTACTGCAACAGCGTTGTGCTTGTGCCCCTAAATGTGCAGCATTATTCTTCTTATGTACACATTAAGATACTACTTCTGACGTAATATCTTACCCTGCCTGGGGTATCCCAGTTGATGGCACACAACCCCAGCATTTGTTCTTCCCCAGCTGAAACGAGCACATATGGTTACCCAGACGGTTTTCCAACAAAACTCAACACGCCCCTCATGTGGACCGCTTCCTCCAACTAGTCGAACAGCCCCTTCTGGTGAGCAAGGACAGTTGTGAGGCAGCTCATCTTCTCCTTCCAAGCAATCAGTCACATTATCACATCTCTGTTCCCTTGATATACATGGAGGGTTCTCTTCATCTCTCCGTCCTGACTTACATTCAAACATACTTATATCCGGACATTCTGAGAAGTTTTACCATGATCATATTATACACAAACATATCTATCTAGCCTTACTTCCACATGAAATAGATATATCTCTAGAATGATCATTGCAAGTGAAGACATTAGGTCCAAAACGACTTCGTGGACATTCATACAGCATATTTTCTGCCCCGGAACATCGGAGGTTGTTGAGGAATACTGGTCCCAATCCTCTTCCATATCGAGATTGAGTGTAACTCACTGCCTCTGCAATCCCATGATAGGTATATTGACATGTAAAAATATGATGTCGTACCAATTGTTCCTAGTCCAAGTTGTCGACATGCAACTTCAGTATCAAAGTAGTTCCAGTTATCTTGACATACTGATCCCCATTGTCCTTTGAAACATATCTCAAGTCTTCCTTCATGGCCAGTGGTGTCTGCTCCATTTACAAGTCGTAGCTGACCGGGTCTGGAACATTCTGAGAGAAACTGTGAATCATAAATGTTGGGTAGGTCAATCTTACCATTTAGACAATCACTGGGTTCATCAGAACCATCAGCACAGTCTGGTGTGCCATCACAATACTGTAATATTGAGACACATGTTATATTTCCTTGAGAATTCTTGCATGGAAACTGGTTTTCTCCCGGGCAATCTGTATCATTTTGCCATACTGAGCTAGACATGATAAACAACTTTTGCTTACCACAAGCAACACCAATGTCTCTCTCATGGCCACAGGTACTTTGTTCAACTAACTCACATTCATTAATACTCAGAGCATTTGGTGTGCATCTGAATGCACCATTAAATAGCGACTGTCCCTCCGGCCCAGGCCAATTACGAATTATGCTTGCATCTTTGTAAAGTAAAATCAACATTCTTAAAAGAATAGTGTTAATCTGAAATAATACCTTCAGTAGGGAATCCCAGTTGACTACATACTGCTACTGCCAATCTAGGGTTGGTTGAGTCTGTTGTACAAGATGTTGTCCATCTGTTATTTCTACAGAACTCTAATCTTCCTTGGTGTGGTAGTATACCATCTACTAATCTAACAGCTCCATCAGGTGAACAGGGACAGTTGTAGTCCAATTCATCTTCTCCTTCACTACAGTCTCTCACTCCATCACAGAGTTTGTCAGTTGTCAGGCAAGCTGGCTGTTGGCCGTCTTGTCTGCCATAGCTACACATGAACTGGTCATCAGGGCAAACTGTATTTACAGTACAAAATTTAATATTAAAACGATAGTTATGATGCACATACCAGTGGGGCATAGAATTGAAGCATCATGTAAATGATTTTGGCAGGTGGATGAGAAATTCCTGATGATGGAGTATTCCTCACACTCTGTGAGGTTCCTCTCAAGTCCTGAACACCGGAAGCGACTGAGATGCACTGGACCATTGCTTGCACCAAAATGGGATCGAGTGTAAGATACAGCTCCTTTTAAGTCAAAAATAATCACACAATCTTTCTGTGTTGTTAACTTACCCTTTGATCCGAAACCAAGTTGCCTACATGCCACTTCTGCATCAGTCTGACTCCAGTTTTCATCACATATGGTTCCCCACTGACCTCTCATGCAAATCTCTACAGTTCCATTGTTCCCTCCAATATTGCCATCTCGTGTGAGACGAATCTCCCCTGGCTTTGTGCATTCTATATTGATATTGCGTTACGAATGGAGGCATTAGTTAACAGTCAATAGTGGAAGGGGGGAACAATGACTCAAATAATAGGGAGGGAGGAAGGAAATGCATACAATCTAGAATTTATTTCAAGGGTTGAAACCTTTGAAAGTTTTATTGTTACCTCCTTCACACTGTGCTGTTTCATCAGTACCATTGGAACAATCTGAGACGCCATCACAGAATCTAAATTCACTGATACACAGTGAGCTATTCAGATGAGAACCTATGCATGGTACTGTTTTCGGGTCAGGGCAACCTGAAAATCAAGTTTGAGGTAGTCAGAAATCATGTTCTTTCAACTTACTGCAAATAACTTCAATGTCATCATTACAAGATGCACTTCTAGATCTAATACAATCACTTAGTTGTACTTCATTGCCACGGCATATGATAATGTCCCCTTCTCGTCTTTGTTGATCAGGGCGAATGCCAAATGTTCCAAATGATCTGTGTACTTGTCCTGAACAAAAGCCATTGATTCAAACAAAAGGATGTTCTATTGTCTCTATATACCTGTTGTTGAATATCCCAATTGACGACACACCACTGCAGCTTCGTTTCGTGTCCAACGTCTACTACTACAAATGGTACTCCATAATCCACCATTGCAGAATTCTAGCCTTCCCTGATGGGGAGCATTGCCATCAACTAGTCTAACAGCACCCTCTGGTGTACAGGGACAATTGAAATCCAACTCATCATCTCCTCCAATACAATCTGGTACTCCATCACACAGTTTATCATTAGAGATACATGGTGGTACTACCCCATCCTTACGACCATACTGACACTCAGTTGTATTGCCAGGACACACTATATGATGGTTATGGTAAGTGAAACATATTACTTTTGTGCAACCGCATACCAGATTGACAGGTTACAGCAGCTGGTTGTGATCTACAGCTTGCTCCTGTCTCTCTTTCCACACCAAAGGGTGCAGAACTGCAGTCAGACAGATGATTCTCTGTTCTCTGACATATAACTTCATCAAGGTGAATTCGGCTGCTGGCAGGATCAAAGTATGGATGCGTAGTCGAACCAAGGGCACCTAATAGTGATACTATCACAATAGTTAATGCGTGAATACTACTATACCTCTGGATGCAAATCCTAGTTGTCGACACACAACTTCAGCTTCACGATAGCCCCAATTTTTACCACACACTACTCCCCATCTCCCTCCAAAACAAATCTCTACTCTGCCCCTTAATCCTCCAGTTCTCTCATGATCATCAACTAAACGAACTTCACCAGGTTTATGGCATACTATGGAGACAGTGTATTATAACTGTAAATCTACACTGAAACTCTTGTATACCAGCTCCACAAGATGGTGGCTCATCTGATTGATCCTCACAATCAGTTACATTGTTACAAAACTGAAGTTCTGTCACATTCATGTGCCCATTGCACGGATACTTGCGATCTGTTGTAGCTAGAAAGAAGGTAGAATGGGATATTTTTACAGTGAAAGAATGACCTTACTGCATATGACTGCTACATCTGTTCTGTGATCACAGATGTCAAAACCTCTTCCTACTCTCTGAGGACAATCCATCAAGCTACTTTCCGTTCCTCTACAACGAAATTCATCGCGGAGTTTAGGCTGCTTGGCATTAATTGTTCTTGGGAACAGACTCTCTGATCTTGAAGTCTCACCACCTGTGTTTAATATTTCATCCAATTATTTAACGACAGTTGATGCAATTTACCCATATCATAACCAAGCTGACGACAAACAACAGTTGCATCATTATTGTCCCATAAGGATCGACTGCATATGGTGGACCAAGTATTGTCCACACAGATCTCTACTCTTCCTCTATATGGAACTATACCATCCACCAGTCTTACTGATCCCTCAGGAGAACATGGACAATTGTGGTCTAATTCATCCACTCCACCAAGGCAGTCTTTGATACCATCACATCTCTTGCTGTCAGGTATACACTGTAAATGTGTTCTATTCTGCTGACATTCGAATGTCCCTTCAGAACACACTGCATGTTTTTAAGCATTACTTTCTTCTTTCACTTTATAAATCCATCAAACCTGTTGTGCAAGCAACTGATGCAGCTCTTCTGTCATTCATACAAGATGAACTAATTTGTTTGAAGGCACTTCGAGAACAATTCACCAATGCATCTTCTGTTCCTTGACACCCAAGGTTATCCATGTGAACAGGTCCACTTCCAGGACCATAGTAGGAACGAAGGCGTGGTATAGCATCTATGAAATTGAGGTATCACCATGAGACGCATTATAAGTAACTTTCTTACCAGCTACACCGAGGCCTAGTTGTCGACAGACGACTTGAGCATCACCATAATCCCAATTGGTGTCACACACAGTACCCCATTCTCCATTGAAACACACTTCAACTCTTCCTTCCTTTACATCCGTTAAACCATAGCTGTCAACTAGACGAACTGCACCAGGTAGTGTGCACTCTAGTTGAGAAAAAAACACAATAAGGCATTAATCATTATCATTACACTAACCAGTCCCACAGTTTTCTTCATCAGTTCCTTGAGGGCAGTCGGTTTTTCCATCACACAATTTGAGTTCAGATATACAAGTTGTGCTTCCATTATTGTTAGGAACCTGGCATGGAATATCTTTGGGATCTGGACAGTCTTGGAGACAATGGAAAGGCTGAATTATTAGTGTCATTTGTTAACACTCCACTTACTGCATATCACAATATAATCACTGTTAGGTGTACAAATGCCATTTACTGGTACTCTTATGCACTCTGTTATTGACTCCTCTGTACCAATACAGCTGAATGTATCTCTGATAGATGGCTGGATACTGAACCCTGCACTATATCCTGAACCACAGCACCGAGAAATGACATCTGTTGTTATGGATTGAAAGTGTTATGGTTATGAGTCTAAACCTACTCTCAGTTGGATATCCTAATTGGCGACAGATAACCTTGGAACCTGTAATACTTCTAGATCTTTCACATTTTCTGGCCCATTGTCCTCCACTACAGATCTCTACTCTACCCTCATGTGGAGTCCGGCCATCAACTAATCTCACTGCTCCATTAGGGCTACAGGAATTAGGACAATATTCATCTTCTCCTTGTATGCAATGATTGATTCCATCACAGCGCTGGTGGTTAGGAATACAATATGATTGTCTGTCATTTACCCTGCCATCTCTACAATGTGTCTCATTCTCAGAGCATGCTGAAAAGAGTCAGCACATAACACTTTCTTATGCTCTAAGTAAGGAAACTTACAAATTATACACTCTACTGAAGCATGACCACATGTCGACAATATGTCTCCGGGCCTAATACATTCAGTGATATTGTTTTCTGTGCCAGAGCATCTAAGCCTATCCAGAAAGACTGGCCCTCTTCCACGACCATAGAAGAATCCTCTTTGAGATTTTGCACCTGTATAAACATCAGTTATAATGAGCCTTCCTTTGGTGCATCTGTCTAGAGAATACCTGAGGAATTGTATCCCAACTGCCGACAGACAACTTGAGCATCTCGGTCATCCCATTCTGAGTCACATACTGTACCCCACATTCCTTGAAAGCATATTTCAACTCTGCCTCGTGACCCATTTGTCCTGCCTCCATCTACAAGACGGACTTCCCCAGGTCTATTGCATTCTGTGTAAAGGTTATAAAATACTTGGTAATTATTATGAAATGTATTACCATTATGGCAGTTGGATCCTTCATCACTTCCATCTAAAGTGTCATTGCGACCATCACACACTTCTAGTTCACTCAAACACCTTCTTGAAGATGTGCCACTAGAACAACCTGTGACAGATAAAAATGCAAATTAAGAAATTTTTTTGTATTCTTAACTTACTGCATGTTACACCTGCTACAAACCGTGAAGTGCAAGAGAAATCAGTAGACTTTCTGCATTCGAACAGGATGTTTTCTCTTCCACTACATACGTATGTATACAGGCCAACTGGTTGGGATGGATCGCCTGCTTGATTTCTAACTCTATGACTTCCTGTTGAATCAATGATAACAAAGTAAAAGTGGTTGTATTGAGTAAATGAATGTCTGTACCATCCATTGAAAATCCTAGTTGGCGACAAGCAACGCTTGCATCAATATTGCCCCAGGAAGATGTGCAAGTAGTTATCCATCTCTTGTTTGTGCACATTTCAACTCGACCACTTTGAGGAACAATACTTCCAGCTAATCTAATCTCTCCTTCAGTATTACAGGGACAGTTGTATGGTAGTTCATCTTCTCCTCCAGTACAGTCTGCTATTCCATCGCATCTTTCTTGTAGTGATATACAAGCAGGAGTCTTCCCATCCAACCTACCATTTGTACACTCTATTGTGTCTTCATGACAGACTATATAGAGCAAGAAAATATTATATTTAAATGTAATGCATATTTTAAACCTACGAGAAGTGCAGGTGACTGAAACATGACATGAAGTAGAACTCTCCACAGCAAAATTATTAATGCAGTCGAAAAGATTACTCTCGTTTCCTTGACAGGAGACACTGTGGGCCAGTGAGGTTCTCATGTAAGATGATACTCTAGCACTAGAAGCACCTGTCAGAAATTGTAAAACATGGTGTTGGCACTTCTTCCGCTCTAGCCATACATGCATATTAACCTGCTGTGGCATAGCCAAGGTGGCGGCATGTCACCTGAGCTTCAGTGTATCCCCAATTTGAATTACATCCCATTGTTCGCCATCTTCCTGCTACACATATCTCCAATACTCCACTCATCCCTCTCCCTTCATATCTCATATCTTCTATCAACCTTACTGAACCCGTCTGGCACTCTTGAAATTTATGTAATGCTGAGAACACTAAAGAAAGTCAGGATGAGCTTACCCGACATTGAGCAAATGTTAGATTCATCAGTTCCATCATCGCAGTCTCTGGATCCATCACACACTTGGTACAACGAAATATTCGTTGGAGTACTAAGAGGTGGATTGGAACAATAAAACCTTTGTTGGTCATCACCTACATTGGAAAGGTGAATGTAAACTACGAATAAAAAACTCTCTCTGTGTCTCTCTGTTCACATGTTCGACTCGCGGAGGCTGCGTCACCCGTGCCTACTGGGCCCATGAAGCCAAGGCGCATCTTTGTGCAATGGTGACTGTGATAGCCACTTTGATTGTGTGACTGGCACCTCATAGAGGCTACTCTCTCTCCTTATGCTGGGGTCATGTCTCCCGTACCTAATGGGCCCTAAACATAGACACACTATTGTACAATGGTAACAATGTTACTATACTTTGATGTCCCATGTCACTTCTCTCTCACTCTCATTCATACCACATGTAATAGAAGCATCAACAGAACATGAGGTTTCACTGCTGGGGTCTACTCCACACTCTGAGACATTGTTCTCATTTCCTGTACAATCGAGTCTATCAAGCAATGTCAATTGAAGCTCACTTCCCCTCTGAAACCTTTCTGATGAGTATGCAACAGCTCCTAATAAAAATATATAATACTTTTAAAGTATAAATTCATTGAGTAGCATTATGAACCTTCTGTTGGATATCCAAGTTGCCGACAAATTGTTCTTGCATCATTTGAGTCCAAAAGTCGAGCACACATCTTTAGCCATCTGCCTTGAGCGCAGTACTCTACTCTTCCTTGGAATGGGTAAGGCAGTGAATTTCCTACAAGTCGAACAGATCCATCAGGTTCACAAGGGCAGTTATAGTCCTCTTCATCTTCTCCTCCGATACAGTCAATGGTTCCATCACATCTCTGTTGACTGGATATACAAGGAGTTTCCTGGTCATCCACACGTCCTCTGAAGCACTCTAACATGGAATCTGGACACACTGCAATTTATCAAAGCATACAATTATTAACTGCTTGACATTGAGTGAATGGTACCTGAGGAACAGACTACTGAGACATCATGTAAATGAGATCGACAGTTAGAGCTAACTTGTCCAAAAATTCCGATATCACAGTCTGTAATTCTGCCTTCAGATCCGCTGCAGATCACACGATTCAAGTGAACTGGTCCCAGTCCTGATCCATACCTTAATCTAGGCTGACTGATTGCACCTATTATTACATAGCTCACATGAAGTTTAATCTTGGAGACAACAGGTATAACCTGATGATGCAAAGCCAAGCTGTCGGCAAACAACACGAGCCTCGCCATTGTCCCAGCTGTGTTCACAGATAGAACCCCATCTTCCTCCAAAACAAATCTCAACCCTTCCCTCTGTGATGCTTTCCAGCCCATTATTTACCAACCGTATTTTCCCTGGTTCCTGGCACTCTAATGTTTAGTCATAGTACTGTCTCAATTGGATAGGAGGAATGCCTTTTACCTGATGGACAGTGTTCTGATTCATCAGTACCATTAATGCAGTTTGATACACCATCGCAAAACTGGAGCTCTGTCACGTTAGATGGTATTCCTCTTGGAACACCTGCACACTGGAAATCATCAAATGGAGATCCTAGGAAGAAAACTAACATGAAAAAACAATATCAAGTGCTCGACTCAACTGCAAATAACATGGACATCTTGACTATGGTCGTTGCATAGCGATCCTTCTGAGATGAAACATTCAGACAAGTTTCTCTCGTTGCCTCGACAGTAAAATTTATCGCTTAAAACCGGCTGCTGCTCATCTGATCCACTCCTGAATCCTCTATCGCAGCATGAACGTTTTGCTCCTATTTAACAAGGTCAGTCAGTTTACTGATCCTTTTCATACTTTAGTACAATACCTTGCACAGGGTATCCCAATTGTCGACAAACAACCTTAGCCTCTCTATCATCCAAAGAACTGCTACAAACACTAGTCCACCTACTTCCTTGGCATATTTCCACCCTACCTCTATATGGAACAATGCCATCAATAAGGCGAACACTCCCCTCTGGTTCACAGGGACAATTGTACTCAAATTCATCTTCTCCTCCAATACAGTCAGTCATACCATCACATCTCTGACTGTGTGATATACATGGAGATCCCGGAACTCCAATTTTGCCATGATAACATTGAAACATATCATCTGGACAAACTGTATGATGTGGTTGGTAATGAAACAGAAGATAACTGTGATAACACTTACTTGTTGGGCAGACTACAGAGGCATCCTTAAAGTGTGATCTGCAATCCAAACTGGCTTGGCCATAGTCCATTTTTCTGCATTCAGTGATATTCCCTTCTGTTCCGACACAAATAACATTATCCAAATGAAGTGGTCCAGAACCAGGATTGTAAGTTGATTTTGCTAGGGGAATTGCTCCTGTAGATCACAGTATAGGATTTATATTGGCATCTTTAACTGTGCTTACCTATACTTCCAAATCCAAGTTGTCGACACACAACTTGAGCATCGCGATAGTCCCAAGTATCATCACATATTGTTCCCCACATACCTCCAAAACAAATCTCCACTCTTCCTTTGTTTTCACCTACTTCTTCACCTAGTACCAGTCTTACCTTCCCAGGTTCTGTACATGCTACAAGAAATCAATGAGTTAGAAAAAGAAGGGTCTTGAATGAAAGTGTATAAAGCTCACCCTGTGCACAAGAGGTGGGCTCATCAGAATTGTCTGAACAGTCCTTTTTGCCATCACAGAAATGAAGTTCAGTCACATTAGACTCAAAATCAGGAGCACTACTTAAACAAGGGAATGGCTGAGTTGAATTACCTAAAGGTTTAATATAAATATGCAGTGTGTGAAGTAATGTATACATACTACAAATGACTTCAACGTGTCCAGTAGGTCGGCACTGTGATCCTGGTCTACGTGAACACATGCTCAAGTTTCTTTCACTCCCTCTACAGCTAAATGAGTCTCGAAGAACTGGTTGAATACTTGGTGGAGTTTCATACAATCCAAAAGCTCCTGCTCTTGCTCCTTTTATGAAGTAATGAGATAGAGTTCAATTTCTTGTATATAGTACAACATACCGTCAGTAGGATAACCAAGCTGTCGACAAACAACAGTTGTCTTCCTCTGATCCCAAGCATTTGAACAAACACTTAACCATCTTCCATTGACACAATACTCTGCTCTTCCTCTGTATGGAACAGTACCACCTACTAAGCGCACTGCTCCATTTGGTGAACAGAAACAGTTGTGTTCCATTTCATCTTCTCCTCCATAACAGTCGGACACTCCATCACATCTTTGTTGGTGAGTGATACAAGGTGGTGTCTGTCCATCAACTCTTCCATACTCACACTGAAAGACATTATCTGGACACACTGTTGAGCCACAGATGTAATCTCATTAAATACATAATTAATCTTTACCAGTTGGACAAATTACAGAGGCATCATCTTGGTGGTCATGACAGTTAAAGCCAGCATGTCCAAACTGATTTCTACTGCACTCAATGAGACTTCCTTCACTTCCATGACACCTCACATTGTCTAGATTTATTGTTCCTTCTCCACGGCCGAAAAATGAGTGTAGTTGTGCCTCGGCCCCTTGGTATAAATGAATTTAGCTATACACAAGATTCATTATAATATGCTCACCTAGTGTTCCAAATCCCAATTGTTTGCAAACAACAGTAGCATCATCATAGTCCCACCAGTTATCACAGACACTGCCCCATCTTCCTCTGTAGCAAATCTCTACTCTTCCTTCGTTTGGAGATTCTCCGCCAACCAATCTTATCTCTCCATTGAAAGAACACTCTGATGCAGGAGAAATGTTGAAGTCAATATTATGTGTATCAGAATGTAGCAATCTTGGTTTACCGAGTGCACAGTCATTTTCATCAGATCCTTGAGGGCAGTCCGGAATACCGTCACAGAACTGGAGATCAGTGATACAGACTGGATTCTCAGCTGATGTCTCACGACATGGAAAAGTATTGCTAGTACATCCTGAGATAAGGAAAATATATAAGAGTAGTAATGACATACTTTTTGAAGGTAAACTCACGGCAAATCACAGCTGCATCTTCTCGATGACTACATATTGGTCCAACTGATGTCGAACACTGTGAAATATTTTGCTCTCGTCCATTACAGTTAAATATTCTTCGCAATATAGGTTGTTGGCTTGGCCCTTGACCAAAACTAGCACAGCATTCAGACCTAGGATCTGAAATAGCAGAATATTGGTGTGCTTTTAGCCATAATTGCCTATTTTCTCACCTGGACTTTCATACCCCAGTTGGCGACACACAACTCTGGCCTCATTTCTGTCCCATCTATCATCACAGACAGTCTGCCACTCTCCATTGAAACAGTATTCTACTCTTCCTTGAACTGGTAGAATACCATCAACTAGACGAACTCCTGCCTCATCTTCTCCTCCCATACAATCAATAACACCATCACATAGTTTACTGGAGTTAATACACCTGCTGCCATTTACAGCTCCCAAAGTGCATGAATATTGGTTGCTGGTACAGGCTAAAGTAAAGAACGGGGGTTTTAGGAGGCGGTGTGGGATCAGCACTGTGAATTGTGTATATACCTGCACATGAGACAGCAGCATATCCTGTTTTATTGCAGTTGACATCCTTTGCATTGTGGGAACATTCCAATACTCTCTCTTCATTACCAGAACACTCCACTTGACTGAGAATAGCATCTCCCACTCCAAATGCTTCTCCTTGAAATGCTAAGGCACCTGCATAAACCAAAAAAATCTGGTAGCCATGTCCTGGTGTCATAATATAATGTATTTAAACCTCTCGATGTGTATCCAAGTTGCCTACAGATGACCGATGCCTCGTTTTCATCCCATCCTTCATCACAGACACTGCCCCACCGCTCCTCATAGCACACCTGAACCCTCCCTTCATGAGGACCACTTCCATTCACAACTCTCACATCTCCATCTCTTGTACACTCTGTGAGTAAAAAAAGTGATAAAGGGACATATACTATAAAAGTTAGGTACAGTAACACACCAGGAAGACACATAATTCCAATGTCTTGGGAGTGACCACATCTAACATTGTCCGCTCTACTACACTCAGAAAGTGTTTCCTCTGAGCCTGTGCACTCTACACTCTCAAGCCAAACAGGAGAATTGGAATCACCTCGACCAAACCGTCGGATTTTTGCCCCTATTATACATAAATTGTACATTGATCGTTATTCTAAGAGAATACACTAACTTGATGTAGGAAATCCAAGCTGTCTGCAAACTACTTCA
The DNA here is from genome assembly GCA_025400075.2 of Phenganax stokvisi. NCBI lineage: Eukaryota > Metazoa > Cnidaria > Anthozoa > Malacalcyonacea > Clavulariidae > Phenganax > Phenganax stokvisi. The sequence goes on from JAODVQ020255905.1 coordinate 16,235, forward strand.
GCATCAGTAGTATCAAAGCCACTGCTACACACTGTGCCCCACCTTCCATTCATACATATCTCTAGTCTTCCTTCTCTCAGTGAGTCTCCATCTACCAACCTCAGTTTTCCTTCACCTTCTGTGTCACTACAGACTATAATAGTAAGCATTGCTGACATTAGTGTTATAACTAGATGCATAGATTTACTATCACAGTAGTGTTCATCTTCTTCCCCCAAGCAATCAATTGTACCATCACATCTATAATCACCATCATAGATGCACTTGACTCTCTCTTCGTCCACTGTTCCATCAGGACAGTAAAATAACTCTCAGTTTCGTCCAGCAAATGATAAACAAGCTGAAATTAAGCAACTAATAAAATCATGAGCAGAAGTTTCACATACGAGAGCATCGTAGAGCTGTAGTGCTGGAACACCCTCGACTTCCGAGAGGGGTCAAAACACAATCAGAGAACTTTCTGTCAGTATTCTCACAAGCTACTGTTAGTGCACGGGAAGTAGGAGGCGGTGAGTCGTAGAGAGCACTACTCTCTAGTTCAGCACCTTTTGTTAAAACCAATGAGTAAAATTTAGGCTTTTTAGCTATCACAGTGGTTTACCTATAGGTAGAAATCCCAGATGCCTACATATTATATTTGCTTCGTGTATATTTATATGATTCCTACACACTCTGGTCCACATTCCGTCCTGACAAATCTCTAATATGCCAGCAGTGTCTGCGGAGCCTCCGACGAGCCTTGCCAGCCCGTCCGTGCATTGAGATCCTGTCGCACGTAACATTATTATTATCACTGTAGTTTAGAATTGACATTTCCTTACCATCTGTTTCTCTCTGCCCGTTGCAAAGTAAGGCAGCTAGTAATATGTGGGTAAGTGCAATCCATTTACCCATGACGACTAAGGCGAGCTATAAGCTGACGGTCTTTTCTATACTCGTTCGCGAACTACGTTACGCAATTCGCGCATGCGTATTGATAGACCGGACATGAATCAACTGTACATACTCTATTATTGTATAGTTATCAAATGCACCAACTAAATATTTATAAAACTAGGACTATTAGACAAAATATGAATAAGAAATTAATCATCACACAAGGAGTTACTGCTCCAGATTTTTTCTCATCTTCTGCAGAGAATATTAAATTTAATTAATAACAACTCAGATCATAGCTAGGATCACCTCTAATCACCTAGCAACTACTATGCTCCTGCATCCTGTGATGTAGGCTTTCATCCCCTAAATACTCCACTAGTAAACACATCCTGTTTAATCCAGCCACATACAAACTTGTGTGAATCAAGAGAAGTCTGTCAACTCTAATGCAACTAGCAGGGTTGACCACATTAGGCCACCTATATAGCCACTTCCTTTCTGAAAGTCAAAATGGTTCATGCCACTTCCTTAGATACAGTAATAATGGACTTCTTTGCACTACAACAGGTTTTGAAATTTGACATTCAGTTAAGCACCTTTAGCTTCATAAACCTTACAGTTTTGAACTTTCTTGTCACATTAAAATGACTATTATTATTGGTCATGTTGTGATTTTACCTACCCAGTGAAATAGTCTTGACAACAAGTTCATCACTAGCAGGACTTATCTGTCCATCTTCTCCTTCAGAAGTAACAGTGAAAGAGTATTCAGTCTCTGGTTCTAATTTGGTAATATTGACCATCATCTGATTCCCTGGGACTATAATTCCCGTGTTCATTCGGTCTGGCCCCATAACAGAGACTTCAAAGTGTAGTGTGGCGACATATTTCTCTGAGTTCTTTTCCCATGAAATCTCTACCCATGTTGCTCCCACATCTCTTACTTTGAGATTCACTGGTGCTTTGGGAGCTGAATGAATTATATTATCTCTTACACAAAGTAGCTATTTGAATTCTCCAATGTGCTTACCTGGTGTATTTGTTTTCACAAGTAGAGCGTCACTAGGGAGACTTCTCTCAGTCCGAACCGAGAAAACAGTTATCTTGTACCTAGTACTTGGTTTTAGTTCAGTTAGATTTGCCTTAGCTTCACTTCCTCCAACTGTGACACTTACACTAGTGTCACTATCCTCAATGACCACTATGTAACTGATTATATCTCCAGCCACTCTTATCCAAGACACCACTACCCAGGTGGTTCCAATACTCTCATAATCAACACCAGTGGGAGGAGCTGGAGCTATAGAATTTGGTATAACTAAAGCAGTAATCAATATTGTTGAAAGATTAGTTACCAGGTATTATTGTGGTTGTTTGTAGTACATTACTTGGGCCACTGGTCTGTCCATCACTTCCTACTGCTATAACAGTCAGGTTATACTCTCCATACATAATGTCCGTTATATTAGCTCTTGGTTCAGGTCCTGCAATAGATTTCTGTGTTTGAGTAGCATTGGGTCCTTCAATAGCAATGATATAGCCATTGATTTCTGCACCAGATGATGGTTGAATCCATTCTATGGCAATCCATGAGACACCGACACCCACTACCTCTACATCTTGTGGTGTCGCAGGAGCTAGAAAAGTTTCATCTGGTTATCATACTGAATCAATGGAGCCTAATCAAACCTGGCATTAGGGTTGTTGCAGAAACCGGGTTGCTTGGAGAACTGGAATCATTGTTACCACCTACTGCTGTGATGAAGATAAAATATTCTGTGTTTTCTTGTAGCCCAGTTGCATTTAGTTCATTCTCAGTTCCATCATTGGTATAGCTATAACGAATGCCTTCTGAATCCACAACCTCAATTCTATAGATCTGTATGCCGGGAATCAACTTCCAAGATATAAATATCCATGTTGATCCAATATTTAGAAGCTTGACTTCACTAGGAGCTACAAATATATCATAAGGTAAAGTTTGAATGAACAATACTGTATACTGTACTTGTTATTCCAGTTGTATTGGCTGAAAGAGGGAGACTCGGTAGACTCATCTGTCCATCAATGGCTACTACTACAGTTCTAATTTCATACTCAGTCCCAGAGAGAAGGCTGGTGATATTTGCTTGTATTTGATCAGCTTCCTCCACCACAATACTCAAACTTATTCCTCCACCACTGACTTTGATAATCTGTTTTGTAATCTCAACATTTGAGCTCTGATTCCAAGAGAAGCTGATCCATGAATATCCAGTGCTGATGAGTGTTAAATTTTCAGGGGCATCTGGTGGAACTGGACAAAATTGTGATTATTTTACTAAGACTTTCTTTGACGTGCTATGTTAAATACTTACAAGGAAATAAAGTCATGGCTATAATAGGAACACTGGGAAAACTTCTCTGGCCATCCAATACCACAGACACTACTTCAACTGAATACATTGTTCCTGGCAAAAGGTTTGTAAGATTGGCCTGGGACTGCACTCCATAAAGTGTCACATTTACAGCAGGTCCACTTTGACTATGAGTGGCTGTGATCTCTTGAGATGTAATATTCTCAGCTATGTTTTCCCAGGAAAGATATATCCATGTCGAGCCAACATCTTGGACCATGACATTGATAGGAGGAACTGTAAAAAGAGTAGTGCTGTAAAAGAATCAGATGTATTACTATAGATGGTATACCTGGTGGAGTTTCTCTCTGAAATGGTAGATCCGTAGTAGGACAGCTTGATGTGCAAGGCTTTAGAGTGTATATCACTTGGCCAGAAGTGGTAATGTAATCTAGTATGTGTAAGATCAACAGTGGAAGTGATGCACCTAGACTTCTCTGTTGATCCCTTGACACCCATGCATTTTCTTCTGGCAAGTCAATTGCTCTATCTCCATCCGTCTTGGTAAAGTTTACACTCAACTGTGTAGTACTGAATATATTATTTCCGGATAGTTCGTATCTGAAGTACACCCAGCCTGTGTAGTTACTAATAGTTTCAACTAGAATATATCCTGAATCAGGCGACAGGGTTAGTGAGGTGATCTCTCCCTGGGTCACATTGTATCTTGTGAAGCTTTTACTACTGTACAGTGCATCTGGGGTACTTCTAAAATCACGTTTGTCGTTTGCGAGGAAATCTAACACTCCATCATTCTCATCCTCTGTGTAGATGTATACATTTCTTATGAGTTTGTGGATGACTAGTTCATCAAGTACAGACAGTCTAGGGTCTCCCAGTGGATTTGTGTATTCAAAGGAGGCAGAGTAGTTCATAAATTCTCCCTGGAGACTGGAGATCATGAGCCATCTTGCAACTCGAGTGGTCATAGCTGGAATATCTCCAAAATTAACAGAGAGAGATGGAGTGACGCTCTCTCCATCCACCCTGGTTCCAATTATTCTGAAAGACACCAGTAGCCCTTTTTCGTTATCAATAATTTCCGGTTGGCCTGATGTAATTCTAAGATTCATTGCAGTTCCATATCCAGCATTATTGATAGCCACACCAAGAACAAATGGAACAGATGGTTCAGTACTATCTGTAAATGGATTGTCTCCCATCACATATTTTTCCCAGAAATAGTGAATAAGGAGTGAGGGGTCAGGCACCACAGTTATTCTTGTTGGTAGTAGGGGTGCTGATATGTTTTCACCATTTGCTGTGTAATAGAATGTACCTCCGACATTATAATCTTGATCTTCGGTAGGAGCTGCCTCTGACAGGGGAACAATTAACCACTCTAGAGCTCCTGTTTGACCACTTGGCAAAAATATTCCACTCTCACTGTCTTGAACTGAACCAGTTAGTGTTGTGTTTCCAATAGCAAAGAGATCAGTTGAATCAACAGAGGAGCCTACGTTCACAATGAAGAATTCTACTCTTATATTCTGCAGATCTGAAATTTCCATGTTTTCTATCTCAAGTCTGGCGCTAAAGGCATTTCTAGTCAGAGCAATTTCTTGATCAATTCTAATACGAACAACTGCACACACTCCTTCTTCATCAAAACTGTCTACCATGTTGTATTCTCCTATTACCTCATTGTAGGAATCTAAGAATGGTGCACGACCACCGTCTACAATTCTGTCGTTGAATTCTCTGATGTCATTTGTAAAGTTTAGTGTTCTACTGTAAGAGATGATGTTGCTACCATTTTCAGGCTCCAGAATACCATTGTTCCATCCATAAAATGTGTTGTTGAAACGGTGGAGTAGCGCTTCCACCATATCCAGTGTGCCATTTATAGGTGGCGGTGTTCTGGTAACAAAGTCATACTCTGCACTGGTTATTAGTATACCACCATCACTTGTGTCACTCAGTACAGGTTTAAAGACATTAGCCAACCAATTGGCATCATTTACCAGTCGCACCCACCTATCATCACCCAGCACTTCCACCCCTAGCAGGATAAACTGTTGCATGGCAAACACTGATTGAATTGTCTCGCGAGCAATACTTCCAAGGCTCCTTTTTCTGCTAAATGGTGTTGTATCAAAACCAAGGCAATCTCGAAGAACCCCAGGTATACAGAGGAATGGAGCAATTCTCTTTATCAATCTTTGTGGTTTCCATTCTTGGGCACAGGCAGTAAGTGAGGCCATATCAGCAATATCTCGCCAGTTAAACCCATCAGTAAGTTGACCAGACAACTCACTTTTAGTGGATTGAAGAAACCCCTTGATTGCAGTAAATCCTAAATGTATGCAGGCATATGGAGGAGCAAACGGTATACAGCCAACAAGACTAGTTATGCATTTATCACAATTGATTGCTGTTGGTGTATAGGTAACTTCACCAATACTAGGATGAACAGGATTAGTCTCTATACTCCCGAGTGGAAACTCTACTGGAAAGAGCACAATGGGTCTTCTTCTTTCCCCGCTCCCACAGTCTGAGAATCGAGAGAATCCTCTGAGGACGGCACTGGAAGAACGTTCCTGCCTTTCACCACAGACATAGGAATATGCAACTCCTACTGCATAAAGAAGAGCAGCAGCACACGATGCTGCATTTCTTTTCTCTCTTTGCTCCTCACGACGGGTGACTCTAACTGGGATTATAACAGAGGTCAGTGCATCTAGGGTACCAATATCTCGTAGGTCTGAGGAAAAGTCTAGGAATGGGTGACTAATAGGGAGTTGAAAAACAACATCATCGGTCCTGATGAGGCCATGGTTGGTAATATTGTACTGGATGGTATCCTCTAGTCCCAACTCATAAGGCTCCAGTGAGAGCTCCAGAGGTGTAATGGTCACAACAGGAATTGGCACATTGGTTTCAAAATCAGCCTCTAAAGTGACAATGTATGATTCATCAAAAGTAGTTGGAACGACTGTAAAAGAATATGACACTGCTCTTCTTGCTATGAAAATTGTAATTATCGATTCATCCGCGGATGTGACAATCACCTGATTCACTGGTATATGAGTCGGTCCACTAACAAATATCTGATATCGATCCTCAAGGATATTTTTAAATGTTACGATCCCGGTTTCTCCTGCTTCAAGAATTTCCTCAAAGTTTCTCATGGTGTTGGTGAGTCTTACAGTGGCATTGCTCACCAATGGAAGACCTTCAGCAAAATAGGAGTATTCATCCTCGACTCTGACTGTTAGATTCATAACCATATTGGAAGAAACTAACAGAGTGAAGGGAATAGCAAGAAAGGTCTCAACTGCTGATACCACAATTCTGCCAGAGATTTCTCCTAGAGCCTGATCTGGTGGAATGGAGGCTAAAACAGATAACTGAGCCAACTCTCCGCTGGCCAGAGTAATGAACTCATCTGTAGTTTGCATTGCATTACCAAAACTCACTAGCGAGAGAAAGCTGCTTCTAGGTAACACTGGCATCACTCTAGTTGCCGAGATGGTACCAACATTTGTCACATTAAAGTCTAGTGTCCTTAGCATTCCTCTTACTATTCTCACCCTAATTGAAGTTGGACTGGCTACAAGTTTGGGTAGAATTTGGTCTATCTGCAAATTAACAGACATTATTGTAACCACACCTTCACTGGACTCAATTCTTACAGGGAAATTTGCCCTTAGTGCTCCAGTGGCTCTAACTTCAATATCAATACTGGTTGAATTGTAAGGTTGTAGTTCATTTTGGCCTAAATGTACATTGACCCTTAGGGTCCCAGAGTTACCCAGCGAAGGTTGTGCTGCAATGCCAGTGAGAGTGAGTGGTCCCTCATTTCTCAATGTGGCAATGTTTCTAAACACCATCTGAAAGGAAGTAACTGTTGAATTTCTCAACCTTACAATACGGGGAGTAGCAGTCATTCCAAGGATGACCCAACTTGTTTGATTTTATGTATTTAAGTCACTGCGAGGATGACGTGCCCTTGCAATGTAAGTACCAAACTCGGTTGGTGCTGGGAAGAAAGTTACTAAAAATGTTCCATCTGCACTAGTGAAGGTGTTCAGCTCTCTCCTTCCATTCTGGCTATTTATTTCAATTATAACAGGGACAAACCCACCAAGAATCTCAGATACCCTATTGCCTTTAAAGTATTGCACTTGACCAGTCAACTGTACTGGAGTAGGTTGAGTAAACACACTCTTAGCGATGTTATTTAAGGTGACATCATATCCTGCTCTCACAACTAACTGCCAGGAAACTCTTGTAGTGCTAACTTGGTTTTGAATCTCCATCTGTAGAGTGTAATTACCCACTTGTGGCCTTGACCATGAAATCTGCCTTTCTATTGGGCTCAGTAACATACCATTGGGTGCAGAAAGGAGAGAGAGTGCAAGTGGAGGTGTACCACTGACATTTAAAGTAACACTGTAAAATTCATACTCTTGAATGATCTGATCAGGTATGGGAGAAATCTCTACTGGGTGTACCAGAGTGGCACAGCTATCTCCAAACCAAGGACTATTGCAGAGACAATCTCCTTGTATGCATACACCACGAGCAGGAACTTGGTTTCGCCCACATGCATCAACAGCACACACTTCATAAAGTGATATCACCTGTTCAAAATGAGTCTTCTGCACATTATTACACATGTCTGTTACAGTCCAGTTTCTTACAAAGTTTGATGGACATACACTACTATTACCCATCACATCTTCAAATTCTAAGTTCAAAGGTCTCTGACATGGATTTGGAAGAGTTGCAGTTACTTCTGTTAATGGTGTTTGGGCTGCACTATCACATGGTATTCCAATATCAGGCACAAAGTTCAAGGATGCTGCGTAATCAAGCCTAATATATTGGACCAATGTGCCAATATTACCAGCTACATCTCGTGCACTCCATGTTCGCTCTATGAAACAAGGTCTCTTTCTGTCACGAAAGGTAACATCCACAGATGTTCCATTGTCAACAGCCTTAGCTTGTCCATTTTCAGTTGGTGGTGCATTACCTCTACAAGATGCACTGGAATTGCCAACACCAAATACTATGGGTGGTTCGTAATCAGTTTCCCATGTGTAGCTCATAGGTTGACCAATATTTCCTTGGCCATCGATTGCCCTGACCGAGAGAGTGTAGCGATTACCATGGCTTAAATCAGGGGTGCGATAAACTGAATTACATGGCAAAAACACACTTTCAACTGCACTGCCTTCTTCATGCAACTGGCATTGGTATGTACAAGATTCTCCACAGCCAAACTGAAATGAAGCACTTACGAACCTTGATACTCTGTCTGGTACTCTAAGAAATGTGACATTAGGTGGTGTGACATCAACAGTAAAAGTATGGAGCACTGTTGCAGTATTGTTTTCCTGATCTCTACCAGTTATTTCTAAATGATACGCTCCCTTGCTCAAATTATACCCACTATAAGACCCATCAGAACAATCTACACTAAATGATAGGGTCCCAGTTCTCAGCACACACTGCCACACTGCAGCTTCACTACTCCGCCAACTAATAGAAATATTAACATTGCTCACTTTGGGTCTTCTAATAAAAATGATTTGTGGCGGAGTTTTGTCTAATGTTGAAAATGTCCAGAAGTCTCTATTGACCACAGGCTCATTGCCAGGACCACATCCTTCAAGACCTACAACTACTGCCCTCTCAAATGTTATGTAGTAGTCTCTTTCCTGTTGAAATTCATAGTTAGGTCTCAGGTTAATGGTGCTACTGTTAGTGAATACTAACTCAGACATTGAAGAAGTATTGATCCTATACACCATATTATTAGTGCGGGCATCATTAAATTGAATATAAGATGGTAGTAGTGGTCTCTGTATGTTTTGGTTAAAGGTGATGTACCAGGAAGTATTGGTGTGTGGAACAGCTTCCCTGTTTGGGTTTGCAGAGTTGTTCAGGGTCTCAGGAGGATTGCATCCAGGAAGTAGACTAATACAAGATTGAGTACCAGAAATTCCTATTGAATTGGTGGCCGAGAAACATAGTTGGTGAGTAAGGTTCTCCTGACTAGTCATAGGTGTCCAAACAATGGTGACAAAATATGTATTTGAGCTATGAACTAATTCACTCTTGACAGCTCCAACCGGGGACATTGTCTGTATCTCAGTCACCGTTTCATCTTCATTTCCGCTTACAGCAACAAGCCTTGTTTGGAAGGTAGTACCTGTTGGAATAGCTACACAGGAACTATCTCTAAGTGTAGGTGAAATAAACTCAGGAATAATAAAACAAGATCTCTCAGAGTCAAATATCTCTATTATAAACTGCACACCCACACTGCTCAGTGGTTCACTAGACCCATTAGCAAAATCTTCTAGAACAAGTCCGACTATTTCATGTCCTGCTTCTTGTTCAGAAGTAAATGGTATTGTACATGAATCTGGGTCAAGTACTGCCCCAGAAATTGCTTCACATGCTCCAGAACACTCTGTACTTGTAGCCCACCTACACTGAACCGTATCTCCATCAGGATCACTAACTGGAATCCTTATTGTGTGATTACAACCAGCCTGTACTCGAACTACTGGGCTGGTAACAGTTCTTGGTGTTGAATTGATGCGCCCTGTATCATTTCTTCTAACCATAGAAAATTTTGTAGTTATACTACACTCAGAGTTAAATGGTGCCACCCAATCTCCACAAGTAAATCCTATTGTAAAGACTGGCCCACCTTGAAATGTATAGGTGAATTGTCTTTCTCCATACGTCCAGTCTTCCTGGAGGCTGAAATCAGTGCATCTGTATTGCATGCTGGATATAGCTGTGGTATTGGAACAGCCGTTCTGACAAACAAGATCTCCGCTCCCGATTAGCCAGCCTCCATTAACGACAGTCTGATCGCAATATCCCTCGGCAGCGTAGCTCAGTCGCCACGAGACGTGAAACGAAACTTCCATCTGTAATTAAGTTCATTAAAGTTTAATTCCTAGCTAATAGGTATCAAATTGTAATATCTAGTATCACGTATATATTTCTGCTTACTTCATTTGGCTTGTCTGGTGTAGGACGAACCATTATCACTCCGCCCCGAAAATGACTTCCAGTCACCAAGCTCTCCATTGCGAAAAGCAACGAACATTGGAGAAAGAGTATTCTCGCGCTCATTATCGTCTTCCCTGCACGAAAATGATTCCAACCCGTTTCATAAGGTGCAAAAATTATGCTAACGTGATTACATATATTATGCGCATGCGCAGCAGCGAAGAACGTAGAGCGGTGTTTCGCTGAGTACCGTAATACGTCGTTCTAGATAACGACGTCGCAAATTCATATCGACCAAGTAATCGCCTACCCTCGTCTACTCTACTTCAGTGGAGGTAGTATAGACAAAGAGAAGAAGACGTTGTCGAGATTTGTTTGTTAAGGCAATTAGACATAGATGCACAATAATGTCGGATATAAAGCTAACCAAAATGCTGTTTGATGATTTCAAGAAGATGGATGTCAAAGAAACGGATACTCTTGTTGTTTACGGACACAAAGAGTGGGATGAAGTTCAGAAATTGTGTAGGAAACAACAGAAGGTGATAGCGCTGGAGATTACAGATAAGTTTCGTGAGAGTTGTGCTCGAGTTAGAAAATTATTTGATTCTTTGGCGAGTGAATTTCCCGGGATTTGTGTTCGAGTGTATACCGGACCTTTTCCTCCGCTCCTATCGTTAGATAAGGTAAGACATTAGCTATGAAATATCTTACACACTTAGAGTAAACATATAGATAATGTACGATTTTAATTCGTACTTTATTTGTCATATTATTTTATGTTTTGTATTTTGTTTATGCTAGAGCGTATTATAGTACTAAATCAATGTCTTCTTTGTGGTTTACGACTTTTTTAATCTATGTTTATTCTGCCCCTGTGCACTCAGCAAATTCCCATGATGTTCTTTATCACATTTATGACTAAAACTAAAATTCATTATCTCTCACAGACTTCCAGTGATAATAATCATTGACAAGTATTTAGAATTTTAGTGCTTAACTATATACGTAATACATTAATAGATTTTCAGTGATGTTGGTCCGGTGGGTGAATTACCAGCCATTTTACTTCTCTACTATGATGACCCTGACCATCTTAAGAGGAAGACTTATGCTGGTGAAACTGTAATCCGTAAAGCGATAGAAGATGGTCAGTTAAAGACACGACTGAAAGCCTTTATTGATGAACGGTAAATTTTATAGGGAGTATTAAATTAAAAGCTAGTTTTAAAACAAAAGCAATGGGAGTAAGTAACAATGAAAAGCAACCCTTTAAAGTAGTCTAAGCTTACGGTCTCAGTGAGGGCTTATGGTGTTCAAGCATACTTTCTAAAAGTTACAAATCTTAGCAAACTCAAGCTAATAGTAAAACCACACCTTTGTTTTCTTAATTATATAGTTAATTAATGATTCTTGTACAAACCCAGTACACAGCTGTATACTACTACATTATGCTTACTTACTGCAAGCTCAGCTGTGTAGCTCAATAAAGAGTAAATGAGCTATGTCAGTAATAGAAAGAAAGATGCTCAAACTTTTTCTTGATTATTATTAATGTATGAAATTAGTGATATCTAGAGTAAGTTGGAGAGTTATTAGACTAACACATAGTACACTTGCTCTAAAGTTGATGCCTAGTTTACTTAACATACTTATCCTATCACAAGACTTCAGCACCGTGGAAAGTTAACTGATTCAATGAAGGAGTCAGATATGATGTACAAATCTGAATTGGACAAGATTAGCAGGTACCTAACTGAAGGATTATAAGTATGGGAGTATCTTGGTGATTATAAATTTTCAGACAGCTCTCAAAGGATGAGTTAGTAGCAAAAGGAAAGTTGCCCAATAAAACATCTGCTGCACCTACGCCTTCTACTATCCCTGAAGAAGTGGTAAGTTGATCCCTGTAATTAAATCAATATTGATACCACTTAACATTCGTCTATTTTAATGCTTTCTCTCTCTGCATAAATTAAAGAGGATAGACAATGAGAGTACAACTAAAAATGATTCTGTGTCTGGAAAAGGTATGTTTGTTCTCTAAAAATATGAATTTCACTTGAATACAGATGATGTTGATACATCATCACTAGAGATTAAAAAAGGTCCATGTCGACCAACTGTAAGTTACTAACTATAATAGTTATACTTATCAAAACTGTGACTGCAACAGAGTGCCAGTAGCTTGGAAGCACGTTATATCATAAAGAAAGATGAGATAGAAATACAAGAAAAGATTGGGCAAGGCGGTTTTGGTACCGTATTTAAAGCCAAGTGGGGTAGTAAAAAGGTTGCAGTTAAATCTTGCGAAGGGAACCTTCTTGAGCTGGGCCCTGCTGAAGTCAAAATTCTTGCATCTCTACCTCCTCATCCGAATGTGGTCACATTTTTCGGGGTGGCTTTGAGCGATGATAAGATCAGTAGTCTGATTGTGACAGAACTGGCATTTGATGGATCTCTTCTTGATGCATTGCATAGCAAGAACAGTCAGGAACCTACTGCTGAAAAATCCCTGGCCTGGTCTGCACAGATAGCCAATGGCATGGAGCATCTTCATCAGCACAATATAATCCACCGTGATCTCAAGAGCCCAAACGTTCTTCTCTCTCTTGGAAATGCAAAGATATGCGATTTTGGCACTGCACGTGAACTATCAAAGACGTGTAGACCTACAGGAATTGCTGGGACCTACCGCTGGATGGCTCCCGAGATTGCAACCGAAATTGAGCATGTTGTTAATAATAAGTGTGATGTTTACTCATATGGAATGATACTATATGAGATTTATGCCGTAAGAATACCGTTTGTAGAAATATCTAGTGATTTGATGGTGTGTTTTGCAGTCATGCAAGGAAAGCGTCCACCAATTCCACCCAAACTACCATCATTTCTTAATCCAGTGATCCGTGACTGTTGGAAACAAAACCCAGTAGAACGTCCTACTTTTAGACAGATAGTAATGACCTTTAAAACAGAATCCTATGAAAAGTACGACAATTAGATTTATATATAGCTAAGTTTGTTTTCCTTTAATTGGTTTTGTATCTAAGGGACAAAAGTAATATCATTATACTTGGTGTTTTAGACTCTGTAGTTGTTTGTAAGTACTGAAGAGCACAGGCACGGAAATGAAGCAACCGCAATAACTTGAATGCAGGCAATGAGTAAATGCCAAGACTTAATGTACACCTAGTAAGTGCAACCTTTTGAGTAGCCCAAACAAACCTATCATTATGTGAACCTGGTGTTCAAAGTGTACTTCCATATTCTAGTTAGTATATAATATTATAATGAAGATCAAAATGAATGTTGGATGTGATCATAGCAGATTTTATTTCTCCGATGATAATGAATAAACAGAGAGTTCACAAAGTCAATACAATGCCCTACTCCGAATTGAAACAGACATTTGCCCCTGGATGATAGAGTCATCTGAACCATAGCCACATACCCTGGACTAGTGAATTTGAACCTCTGAAGTGACTTTACGTAATCAACATGAGATACTTTCCCTTCGTACAAATCCTCCTGAAACTTGATTAGTAAGTCACTGGCATTGTAATAGGAATGATGTTGGAAAGTACGACTGCCATAGAGACCAAAATCGTAAGCTAGATACACTCTTTCCAAACCTGTTTTATTCTTTAGTCTTGTAATCATTGCCATGGAGTCACAAATACCATCAGAAACTGCATCTCTGCCATTCTCTAGTGATAACTTTCGATATTTTTGAGAGAACTTCTCAAATCTAGCTGACACAGATAGATAATTGTTAAATCCTCCAAGATTTGTATCAGCAAATATTTTTGCATCTTCAATTACAGTTGTACTGGGTTTGAGTTGACTATAGTGTTCATAGATAATGTCACAACCACTGATAATGTTAGCTCTACCCCCACCAACCCCCCTCCATTGCTGGAAGATTATTACCTTATTGTCAACTCCTGTATCTCCAAACACAAGCTTTTTGAAATGCGCTGCTGGCATTTTATCCCCAATAGAAATACAAACGTTTCTTGAAACCGACAGAAGGGGATATTGCTCAAGATCTTTAAGTAGTGAGCTAATATTCCAATTAAATAAGCAATAATTCCCACTTGTACGTTTATAGGAAAGCTGTACCAGGACAACACTCTTATGAAAATTCTCAATTTCAGTAAAGAACTCTTTTCTTGATGTTAGTGGAGCAAGAGGTGGCCCGTGTTTAGGCCACTGAGTATACCATGTATCCATATTAAACACATCTGATAGAACTGGGAGAGTGTGATCATTAAACTCGAAGCCCAGATTGCTTCGGTTCTTGCGCAGTTGATGTTCGACAACACTGATCATAGGGGTCACTCTCATCAAACATTGTAATTGTAGGAGATTTAACGATGATGCCATTAGCTGCTCCCAAACATACACTGATACCACATAACTCCTATTAGAAGTCTTTAGAGGTAAATGTGACTCCTTCGTTTTTGCATTGTGATCAGATTCAGCTTTGCTCAATGACCAATTTGAGGTTCGACTTTCTTGGTGGACACCGTTGTAAACCTTTTGTATGCTTACGTCTCTTAAAATGAAATATCCACGATAATCCCTGCCAGGCACGAGAAACATTTAAATAATAATAAAATTAATAGACTATATTTCCCATTTCTAGTAACTTATGTAGGACAGAGGCACAACGCAACATGGGTGGGACTAATTAATCAGTAAATGTAATACTTGGTCTGCTAAGAAATACTATTAGCTACGTTATAGTAGACATAATATTGTTCCCATGAAATTCAACGGCGCATAATTATTGCTTAGCCTTAGATCGGTGCATTACTGATAGTCGATTCTGACTAACGAATCAACGAATCATTCATGCTAGCTATCTACCTCAACAATAGCCACACGTCCGTCTTTTGCGTGACAAACTGACCTTTCTGATATAATGATGGTCGTACTGTTGAAGAGAATAATCAATGTAAGAACGATTGCTATCCCACTATATACAATGCTCTTTATCCTCAACACGGTCATCACCATCTTCCTGTACGGACAAGCGCGAAAGTAACTAGGACTGGCCCGCCGCGCCGCTGATGGGAATGGCGAGCGAAAATTCCGCTCACGTGACCGTGAAGTCGCTGGTGGTGCGCGCGCATGCACTTAGTGGAAAATCTTAAAAAGCTGCAGATTAAAAATGCATTAGGTGTCATTTTCGCTTCTTTTTCTTAGTCTTTTTGTCTTTCTTTTTCTTTGCCTTGTCCTTGAATTTCCTTTTCTTTGGTCTGGGAGGTGAGTCATCCTCTGGCTCAGGACTGGGAGTGGGACTGGGAGTAGGTGTTTTAGGGGCACACCCTTTCTCTATTATATCATTTCCATCATCATCTTTGGGTCTTCTGTACTGCCTGACATGATCCACACGAAGTGTTCGGCCACATAACTAAGGTAATTAGAATTGCTATCGTAATAGCACAATAGTCCCACTTCTCTAACATGATAATGGCACAAGAAGAGCCACCCCTAACAAGAACACAAATTCATGAGGGTGTATACACTAGCATAGTTAAACTAAGTGTACATGTATTTAAAGGCTATATTTAGTACAAGTGGAACAATATTTTTCACTGTATCCCACTGTTCTATAGCTGTATACCTTAAAACCGTGCTATAGAGAGGTACTACTGTATAATATGTATCGCCACACTACTTTTAAAGGTGATTAAAAAGCAGATCAACCTAATGTTCATTGTAGCTTTAGCTATGTACCTTGAAACCATTGAGGTTGTCTACAGCCAAGACTGTACTTCTCTGGTCTTCATAGGCCAGGAAACAAAATCCTTTAGATTTGCCTTCTTTTCTGTCTCTCACCAAATTAATGTTGACTATTTCTCCATACCTAATGTATCATCACAACACACCCTACTAAAATCTCTACGTACATGGTGACTGCTGCGGTAAAACTATCCCAATTTCATGTCTCAAAATTTCTATGTATATATATGTTCATACAAGCGGAACTGCTGATTATGGAGTGCCGTTTGTTTCAGAACTCACTTCCTTCGTGTCCCCTTCTAGCGGTGCAGTCATTTAGCTAAATGTCGCCTTAGTTTAGTATCAGAAGGTGATATATAGCTAAACATTGTCCTACTTTGCTATCCAAGGCGATGATATAGCTAAACATTGTCCTACTTTGCTATCCTAGGTGGTGATATATCGCTAAACGTTGCAAACCATAGCGACATTTACCGCTTAGGATAGCAAAGTAGGGCAATGTTTAGCTACATCACCGCCTTGGATAGCAAAGTAGGGCGACGTTTAGCTACATCACC
>JAODVQ020255906.1:0-13110 GCA_025400075.2 Phenganax stokvisi
TTTCAGTACCCAAATGTTGATCACAAACTTACTTGTCTTGATCTAGGACTAAAGTGTTATCCTCTACTATATCATCCAGCTCCTGTGATAATTCTTCGATCAGTTTATCCACGCGTTTCCCAATACGCACAGAAGCTGCACTTTCTTTCATTGTCTGGTTCACATCAAGAGCTTTCAGCTCGCGAAGTTCCTAAAACACAATAAAAAACATGTCTACGTACAATTGACCTGTAATTACATTGTCATGATTCATGAATTAGAAAATTACTCTATATGCATAAAATTCCTAAGTTCATGCTAGCGGCCCGGATTAAAGGGTGGGAACAGGGGGCCCAGGCCCCAAGCCCCCCCCCCCCATCTAGAGGTCCCCCAACCAGATCGAAAGTTTTCAATAGTATGTCTAAAATATCAGTTACCGCTGCGTAGGCCGTGAAAAGCGTTCATTAACGAGCAATTCCTCTAATGAGGAGGCCCCCCCGTCTCCCGTGGAGTTAGTCCGGGCCTGCATGCTAGTGGCATTTGTTTTTGTATTGCACTTGACAGTGACGAAAGGAAAATAACTAGTTTTAGATCTTTTCAAAAACTTTGTCAAGATACTGCATAAGGAACGAATGATAAACGTGGACATCTTGACGTATCAAAAGCGTATTAGTCAGTGATCAGTTGTTTTTTTAACAACATTGAAAATTTTTGTGAAAATTTTTGTAAATTGTCATAGAATATACCATACTTTGTTGAAAATAGAGCCACAATGGAAAGTAATGGTAAACCAGTAACTTGCGTTATCTACATAAAGTGTTAAAGTGTTATATAATACACAATGCTCATCATACCTCTTGGTACTCATCACGATCCTCGCGTATCCTATGAAGATCCTCTTTATCTGCATCATGACTGTCTTTCCAAGATTGATCCAGAGTCTTCCATTCTTCTTTCGAAATCTGTTCGTCTTGACGTAAGAATGGACTGGGTTGCTACAAGATGATGTAAACTCTCATTAGTTTTAGCGAACTATTAACCTTATGCCAAACCAGTTTTCCTGGTTGGCCGTACGAGTGAACGCATCAGGAGAGTTGTCAAGGAAAACATGTCCGTCGTACACATGAGCCAGTGAACTCGTCAAGAAACTTGTCAACAAAAACCTAGCTTGTAATTAGAAGGGACTCGGACTAAAAGCGAAAATGAATGGCTTGAGATGTAGACAACTAAAGAAGCTATGCCAAACAAGGATAATTTTTACCTTCAGCAATTCCATTTGACTAAATAAAATTTCTCGAGCTTCCATGAGCTAATTAATGAAAAAAAAAATAAACAACAACCCTAGAACACCAACGTTTAAAATTTCACAACTTTGCTTCATTATTGGCTATTTTAACTCGCATTTATTAATTTAAATGTTGGTGTGATCTTAAAAGGAGTTTCACCAGCAGAAGAAAATCGAGATCAAGATTGAAAACAGTGAATACGCTCAAAAAAATTTCAGGCTCTTCTACCTTGGTTGAGTCCAACGTTTCTTTTCGTTTTAAGTCTTCTTCTTTCAAGATTTCCTCTTCGACCCTCTCTTCCTCGCAAAGCAGTTCTTCTTTCTTTAAAATATCAATCTTCGTTTGCCGATCTGCTTCTTCTCCAGCCAATTCAGCAGCTAAAATCTCAGCTTCTTCAACCTGAATGAATATGACGAGCCTTGACGAAAATATTTTAAATCCAAAACAAAAAACTACTTTGATTCCCTGCGCGTATATAAACATTTGCATTGTAAGTTTGTATTCGTCCTTCATTCGTTAGTTCGTTAGCTTCTTACTGGGCTGAAGAATATACAGAATCTTGTTTCAAGAAAATTTTCAGAAAAGGCATACTACTCTTACGCGATAAAAAGAAATCTATTTAGCAAAAAGACTACACTAAGCCGTTGCCTGTTCAGCAACAGATAAATGGATTCTTGTTCACACAAAACAAAGATATTCCATGACAGTCCAGTAACAGATCACGGCTTTCGACCAATCGAAAAGCGCAAAATACATTTGACTATTATATAACAAAACGTTCGTGCAGTTTGAACGAAGAGATTCATGGAATGCTTATGAGTACGTTCGAAGAAGCCTGCTACTCTATCGCACATTCTTTTAACTAAACTGCGCAAGACTATCTTGTCATTCTTTTTCTGCAGTTCTTTTTAAACTTAATAGCAAATATTGCTCATGCTATTCCCACCGGTCGAGTGCAACTGAAAGGACTTGACAGTCAAGATGAAAACATTATCGTTATCATTGTTTTTACTACAGTCTCGTTTCCAAAAGCACCTTACCGCATCCTCAGGTAATGTAGAAAGAGCAGTCTTGAGTTGATCCACAGGACTTGCAAGCTTCTCAGGGTTGTACAAAGCTCGAGACATCAGAAGCAATGAAGCCGGGACGTGTTCATCGAGATGAAGCTCTAACCACTAGATTACAAATATTGTATATGAATAAACAATAAAGTGATACAACTCATTCAAGAAGCATTGCTAATTCAACTTACCTGACTAAGTTGAGATTTCAATCTTGCCTCAGGGACACCAAGAGCTCTCATACCTCTCGCTTGACAGGCAGACTGCAGCTCAGACACTGTAAGACTGTCAATGCCTTCTTTTTGGATCAACTGGGGAGGGAAAACCCAAGAAAAATTGTGTAAGTCACTGAATAAAACTAGACTTCTCAGACTTTGTGCCTTCTGAACAAGGTCAGGGATAGTACATGTCAATAATATTTGAGCTACATATTTAATGCGCTTACATCAAAGTCAGGGATTGTACATACTTATAATATTTAAAGATTTAAAGTGTCTATATCAAGGCCAGGGATAGTACGCATTTATTAACCTTGAATAATGTAAAGTATTGAAACCAAGGTCTCTGATTTATAACATTCACATCTTTACATTGCTCATATTATTTCCTGAAAATCCACGTTACTAACCACATCATCAGCTCTGAGCTGTCGCAATTTCATATTTAATTGGAAGCGAAGATAATTTCTTGAGCCGATCGTCGGTAGAGCCAGCATTCTGTTGATAGCTTTTAACTGTCCGTACGTCATGTTACCAAGAGTGATCTCATCTTCAAATAGCCTTGAGAATTTTATGATATCCTTGTTACTCGGCTGCTCTCCTCTCGATCGAATCTAGGAAATCGACGACAATAAAAAGGAGGACGGCCACATGCTGATTATATCATGACCCTTTGCGCAAATAATCTTAATACGTAATGGAAAAACGAGAATATATCGCTTCGAAGAAAGTAGCGTTGTCAAGCGAAAACATAATCACGCGAGGCGGATTGTACGAAGCGTGTGTAGCTTAAATGGTGAATAAAGGCCCGTTTGCACGGACGATTTTTGCTACGCTTTTTCTCCTCTTAGCGTATGTGATCGACAAGGTTGACTGGCGAGTGGATTAGCAAATTGTTAGACAAAGTATACTCGTCAGGTCCACTCTTTCACATCGTTCAACACGAGAAAAATCGCATCGAAAATCACCCGTGTAAACGAGCCTCAAGCCAGAATCTAGCTAATACTTTGTAAATCTTTCCAATTCCATTCTTATGTACTGAAGCAAAATTATTGTCTTATATCTGTTTTACACTTATCTACCGTTTAAGCTAAACGGGCTTCGAATAACAGGCCCCTGCAGTTCAACGCTGTTCGGGCAGAATTCGTCAACTGTCCCTTTAAAGCCGCAACGGATTCTGGCAAAAACGACAAGCCGACATTTTTTTTATTCTAGGGCCGGTTGTTCGAAAGTTGGATAGCCCTATCCAGTATCCGTCACAGATAGTGAATTTTTTCACGTTCATGAAATTGGACAAAAAATGCCGAAACTTCCATTATGTAATATTGGAGACTTTAATTTATCAATAGCAGTCGAAATTTTATGTCATAACGATCGATGGCAAATTTAAAGAAGGCAGCAAAATATCACTCTTTCGTGGATAGCGCCAACCACCTTTCGAAAAACTGACCCCACGTGGATTAACAAACGCATAAATTAAAGAGATGTGGAAATCACATCTGATTGACGCATAAATTAAGCATAAATAAACGCATAAATTAAGAGATGTGGAAATCACATCTGATTGACGCATAAATTAAGCGTAAATAAACGCATAAATTAAGAAATGTGGAAATCACACTGAAATGAAGTTGAAAAACATAGAAGGCAAACCTTTTCAATAAAATCATAAAAAGCTTTTGTTTCTTCCTGACTTTCTTGATTGTCAGCAGATACTGCCATTTCTTCTACAGTGTCTTGAAGAAACTTCGCCATAGACAATTTCACCTTTAACTGTTTCCTCTTTGCTTTGTCCTATAAACAACACCAATCAATATTAAAATGACGGGATTTCTAACAATGAAAATAAAACTGAAGCTATTAAAGAAAATAAAATCCTGGGTTGTGATATGAAACTTTTGACATTCATTTTACTTCATCAGAATAGTGAAAATGTATGAAGAAGACACTAGACTGGAGCGCGGAATTGTTGAATCGAGAATTATAACTTCTTGCTCAGTTACATTCATATTACTAAACCAGAGCAGTGATAAGATGTACGTGCGATAAAGGCACTAGACAGGAGTGTTTAAACCTTGGGTAGTGTAGCGAGTTCCAACTTCTAGCTAAGTTATATTCCTTCAATAAAACCAGAGTAGTGATAATGTGTGATAAATGACGATAATAACTTGCTAACTACAATCATATTACTAAACCAGAGTGCTCAGTGATATGAAGACACTGGACTGGACCGTGGAAAATATTATTTCTTGCTATGTTACGCTCATTTTATACTAAAGCAGAATAGTGAAAATGTATGATAAGGACACAGTGCGCAATTTTTTGGACTGTAAATAGTAATCTTTTGCACAAAATTTGTTCACCAACTCATTCGTGACTAAAGCCGAAATTACTGTATATAGTTCCCGATTACCGTTTGAGTTTTGTCTTCAAAAGTGCTCGGCAACATATTTGGAAACAATTTCAATGCGACAGGAATGAGAAACTCCATAAAGGGAATGATAAGGAACACCATGAACGGAACAAGACGAAATAAATCCGACACAGTTCGTAAAAACTAAAGAACGTAAACACAAAGATTAAGTCAAGCGCAAATACAATACAATTCAATTCCCATCCATCATAGACTAAATTTCGATCTAGGCAAAAAGAAGAAAATTCATCTATGTAGCTGGAAAGACCACATTATATGTAGTAATACTAGTTAACTAGTAAAATTGCAAAGTTTGGTTGTGAATGGTTGTAAAATGCGAGAAAGATAGCCCTGCAAAGTTGACCCAAAAATGGTAACAATTTCCGCACGAAATAGAAAAATATTCTACCTTGCAATCTTCGTTTGCAACCTTTGCAACGTTCGTTTTACAACGTTCGCGACAAAACTTTGCAATTATACCACATTTTATACATTCTTTCTAGCTGCGTAGATGAATTTGCTTCTTTTTGCCTAGATCTAAATTTAGTCTTTCATGGGAATAGTTCATTCGCAATTTCGAAACATTTCGAAAAGAGACACTCTTACGGAAAATATTCATTTCTATTAAAATATATTTTTGCAATCTACGAGTTAAAACGAGACACCCCAAAAATTTAATGGGGTTTAGAAACTTACTAATTTTCTTTCCCTTCTTGAAAGATCATATCCGTTGAGCACTTTCCACAATTGTTTCCCAGAGATGCGAATATTGATAAACAACAACTTAAATCCATTGGCGTAGTGCTTCACTTCGTGCACAAATCTCTGGACTAGTGACTTCTTAGGTTCCTCCTTTTCGGGTTTTTTTGGCTGCAAAGCTTCGTCAACGGCTTCGAGAAGAGTCTTGGATGTTTTCGCCTGTTCCTTTGCCTTCAAACTTTCACATGTCTCTTCTACTTTCGATTTCTCCTCCGGTTTAAGAAGCGGTTTAATCTCTTTTGCCGAAAGCGTTGTGATTGTTGCAGCAATCGGAGCTTCTCCGGCTTTTAAGTTCTCCTGTCCGTGTAATTGTGAAAAATATACATATGAAATAGGTGTAAAAAGCTCAGACTTTCGGCCACTCAATCCGAGAGTGTGACTATAGTTACAGTACGCGCAGAATTTATGTCGACAAGTTTGAAAACAGGAGAAATGGCGAAACCGTGGATGACTTTTTGTTCTTCCATTGTCTTCTGAGAGTAGAGAAGCAGATGCTGATTTGGTATGATACCAACAAGTCAAACTGAAACATTAAAAACAAGATAAAACTATATAAATTAAGAACAGTTACTCTGAACAACACTTGAATGGTTTCATCAAATCTCCATTGTTGTAGTTGTCATCAGAACAATTTATAACTGCCAACAAAGTTTTATGTTGCTGATGGGATTTAATCACCATGACTCAGTGATTCGCATGAATATAAACTACAGAGACTACATTAAGATCTCACGTTTTTTTTTGTAGCAAGTACGGTTAGCTTGATTTTTTGAGTGGCTTTTCCACAATCTATGTGTGTGTACCAAAAACTACATTCCACACTTGCTTGTATGAAACTATAGTCTTTAGCCAGTCTGAACAAACTTAAGAAACATATGTACAGATATCTGCAAACAATTGTGATCCAAATAACACCAACCACAGTCATTATGCAAAACAGCAGTATCGTAACCTCTTCACTATATAAAAGGCAAACTCCAATGCATGTTGCTAGAGCATTTAAACAGAGCCTCAGACCTCTAACAGCCTATTCAATTCCGCATGCTTATTTTAGTTATATGAAAAGGAGAAACTCACTTCAGCATGCACTACTTTAAGCTGCTGCAATAGACCTACTTCCAACATTGCATCATCAAGTTATGATGTCATTATCTATTCTTAACCATCACATTCTAGGTACTCACCATGAGCTTGATGTATGATAGTTATGTCTGCATTTCAAAATATCTCTATTTCTACCTAAGCGGCCTGCAAATGCAAAAGCAAAGAGAAATTAGATATAAAAGAATATTATTCTAATACAATGTTATTCATATCTTGTACAAAATCACATGAGTACAAGCATGTTTCAATACAATGAGCAGTCAAATGTAAACGCATCTCTAGATCTAAGTAAAACACAAACCCTACGGCACCATAAAAGTACTCCGTCGTTCTTTGCACACAAACCAAAGCAGCTTACCGGTCGAGCGTTGTCGAAAAGAAGCCAACATCAGCAAATTATAATTTCTGCTCAAAACCGACCGGTACAATCCAGACATTTTAAACATCTTTTTCGCATTTAAGATCTTATCTCGCATAAAATATAAAACTGGCTATTCATTTATTTACTTATTTGGCCAAACTAACGCAGAACTTTGTAAATATTTAGATTAAAAAGTCATAAAAGAATTTTAAATATTAAAGGTACAAAAAAGCGGCCATTTTGAATACGAAATATATCGGTCTTAGTCTTTTTTAAATGTGCGCGGTTTACAAAGTTTTATCATGGTTTTATTTTTATCCTACTTTAAACTTAATCTCGTTTTAATCTTAATATCAATGAAATCTCATCTTCAGTTTCGTAAATCTCAGGCAAAAATGAATGAAAAAAAAGAAACTATATCATGGTAGTTAAAATTTCAATTAGACATTAGTATTGTTTGCTTGACATGGATTTATATGATGTATCTGAGGATCTGAAAGAGTATTTGTGGACTGGTACATATTCCAGGATAAGTTTAGTAGGAAAGGTAGAGCTAAGTATGGCAGTATCGCATTATTAGCACACTAGTTCAACTAGTGCAAAAAGGCATTTTTCCTGTATGCGTCCAGATGTACCGTAGCAAAGAAGTCAAGCTATTTTGAACTTTACAAAGTGAATGCAGGCCAAGATGTCAGCTATTGCTAGCTTGCTGGCTTAGTATTGTTGGCTGCTGTAGCCATTGATTGGTAAAGGTAAAACAATCTCTCTCTCCTTCATATTGAGTAAAATCATCTGATACTACACATAGTAAGCATGCATTGTATCTACAATACCTACACCTATGTAATATTACACTTAAACATTTAAAGTGTAATGATCTGTTTCATGCATGCTCATATAGGCTGCCAGTTCCAAAGAAAGTACTCTTGGCAGAATTTTTAGCAATCTCTCAAAGCCTCCACTACATACAGTTGTGAGAATCAACACTTTACAATGCTCTATTCAAGATGCAAAGTCATCACTTGAAAGCCACTTGGAACAGGTATATTCCTCCCCATATATACATTAATAATTGAACAAACAGCATTCATACATCTCATTTACAGGTATTTTATTTCTTAAGGAGTACCCTCATACTTCATTTGCAGTGGCACGGCATCCACATATTGCTGATATTTTGCTTGTATATGCTGCAAATGTCTTGAGAAAACCAACTATTTCCAAGAATGAAGTTATTGTTGGTTATCAATGCGGCACAGCAGTATTAAGAGGGGCACATGTTTTTGCTCCGGGTGTAATGGCAGCCCCTGCAGGTTAGAGAGCTTGACTGAAGCATGTGATCAACCCACAGTCATATATTATTTGTAGAGGGAGTTAACAAAAGAAGATTAAGTTGATCAAAATGCAAGATAGAGTCCAGAACTCTAACAAATAAATCTCAGAGTGTATCTTTTTTGTCAAAAAATATCTGGTTTTATCCCTTTTAAGATCAAACGTAATAATTGATTTCATATCTGGTTTAGTAAGATTTACTGTTAGAAAAAGGAAAAACACTGTACACTAGTGCGCCTGTTTTATCATAAAGAAGTTGATCACCTACCGTTGACAGAATCTTTCTATTTTTGCAATGAATTTTCAAGTTCATTTTCAGTGAATTTTCAAGTTACTTTTCATTCTCTTTCGTCCATCTTTCTCCACAGATAGAGCTCCTGACAAAGGTTACAAAAAACGATTTGAACTTCTCTCTAGGTATGAAAAGAGGCGATTTAGTTTCCGTGTATTCCGACATCCATGGCCAATGTAGAAGAGGCTTGATTAAACCTTTTGTGGGCCGAAAACTATTCGTTGGAAATGGAATTGCGGAGATGGCACGAAATGAGATTTTCTGCACAGATACTGCAACTGGGTATAATTAAGCATTTTGAATAGCTAAAGCCCAAATCAAACGAAAATACAAATTATCGTACCCTGTCGACATCGTAGTAGACATTTTAAGCTACGGCTACACCGGCGATTTTTTGCTCGCAATTTCAAACCTTGTTGATGCTTTCAAAAAATAGAATAAAATCGCTCGTGTAGCTGTGATCACGAACGTTACGTTACGTTTGGACATTATTGCTTTTGTCAACCGTTTTCGTTTGAAATCAAAAACGACAAACTATGCTACTTCTCGTTATCGATTTTAAAGAAAAACGGCTGGCGACAAGCCCCGATTTCTTTGTGCGCGTAGCTTTCGTGATGTATAAAACCATCAAATTCTAATTCTCTTATTCTGAACTTATAGTGGTATTGCAATAAAAATGACCGAACCACTGTATCCTTCGCCCTCTCTAAATGGATATGCTTCGCATTACGTATTCTTACAAAATCTACCATCAGTAGTGACGTCACATGTGCTAGCACCCAGGCCGGGGGAAAGAGTTCTCGACATGTGCGCTGCACCAGGTCAGGAGACAAGAACTAAGATAGTTAGTGGAAAACTCTTTGGCGTTGTCCTATTTATTAAACGTAAAACACCGAAGCAGGCATGTTATATTGCAGCTTGCTCACAAAAATTTCACGCAATGCCCCCCCCCCAAAAAAAAACCCAACACCAGTCGACAATTTCAAACGCCCTTTAATTTTGCCAAACGGCAGAAGATTTTACTCGTCAAGTGGACACACTTGTATTTTGATAAGTCAATTTGTAAGTGTGTTCGAGTACTGTATTTACTCGTTTGAGCGCCGCCCCCAATTGAGCGCCACATCTGAAGCTCGGAAAATTTAAAGAGCGCCGCGGCGCCCAAACGAGTAAATACGGTAATAGTCGATCACTAGACACCAATTTTATCTTATCAGCTCTGTGCCACATCATCTCATCACACATTATTCCCTCTTCTCCCCATTTTTGATTGTGTAGACGAAGCAACCTAAAGGCCGGTTTACACTATCAAAGTTTCTGTGATCAAAGTAGGAATTTTTCACAGGGAAATTCTACTCTCTAAAAAATTTGTAAGAAATATCAGAGTGAAGTGGTTCAGTGTTGAGCACTGTATTAGTTCCCTTAAATATTTTTAGCAAATCCTTAAAAACTTAGGATTTACCTATCAGAAATTCCCACTTTGATCACAGAAACTTTGACAGTGTAAACCGGGCCTAATAACGTAAAGAAGAATTCACTCAGTTTAAACTGTTTTAGGTGGAAAGACGACTCATATTTCTCAGCTTATGCAAGACGAGGTATACATAAAATAAAACGTCAATCTGTAGGGGAACCCGATGGGGTTGTAAAGAGGAGACAGTATTGTCCGTTTTCTATAAGAAATTGCGATACGAAAAACGTTGGATAACACAAGTGCTTGAACCGTTTTTTAATAATGTGTTCTTGGGTATTTAGGGCACGGTGTTCGCGCTGGACAAAAGCAAGCCGAAGATCCAGAAAATCATACGAAATATGGAGAACTTAAAGCTGACATGCATCAAGGCATTTCAATGGGATGCAACGAAAGCTTTGCGCAACATCGATCAGAACCAATTAACCTTTCAAGGTGCGGCCGGACAGCACTCGCAAAGAGATAACATCTTTTTTACATTACGTTAAGTAATAATTACTTTGTACGACATCCATTACTATAACCAAAGCATGTTGTTTACAGCCTCGTTCCTAGGCTCTTTAATGAACTTTGCGAAGCGCGCGGGGGTGCTTGGGGAGGTTGAGTGACGCGAAGAACTTATAGATCTTCTGGCCCTCTCCCTCTGCAACTCCCCCAACCTCCCCAAGCAACACCGCACGCTTAGTACTTTGCTCGCAAAGTTCAACTGAGAGCCTCTGAACGAGGCTGACAAACAGTCAACAGAAAATATTGAAACCGAAAGCAGACTAGACACAGCGTAAAAAATTCTTTGATTACGGTGTATTCTTTCTCAAGATACGGTCATATAGTATAAACGAACTGCAATGCGTCGAGAGGTACTTATTTTGTCCTAGGTATGACGTATATTCGTTGAGTGTTTATAATCCTATCTTATTCAAACGTTTAGAAATACTCGAACCCCCTTTCCCAGCCTGCTCGTTCGATCGCATATTACTCGATGGTCCCTGTAGTGCCTTAGGACAGCGGCCTCAACATTCGTTCAAAAAATCTCGTCAAGAACTAGAATCGTTTCCAGTTTACCAGAGAAAACTGCTTAACGTGGTAGGGATATTCAACCAAATCAAAACAGCATTTTGTGCATGAGCAATCCCCTTTATAACTTGTGTGTAACGTTTTGTACAAGGTCTGCCTTTACCAGTAAAAACACCTGACGTTTGACGGAGTGAAGACAAGAACTTTTATCTTCGCGTCTGCACCACAGCTATAGCTTATGTCATAGTCTCTTGAAAACTAGAGCGATACGTATGAATTTCATGCCTAGGAAAAACGAAGTATTGTATTCTATCAAAGAATACAATAAAATTCATTTATCTGAGTAATTCTATATTACTGAATGCGTTTTTCAGGCAGTGCAATTATTAAAACCTGGAGGAACATTAGTTTATTCCACATGCACGATAACATCTGAAGAAAACGAGAGACAAGTGGCCTGGGCGCTAGAGAAATTCCCTTGTTTGCAGTTAGTTAAGCAGGTGACTAGACATCTATTATAAATAATTCTCAAATTCATTTTTCTCTTTTGACTTTCACTTCGATTTTCTCTTTAAATTCAAAATGGTTTTCAAAGTAATACAACAAACTCGAAATTTGCTTATTACCGGCGCACGAAGCACCTCAAAGTGTGTAAAAACTCGACCAGGGCCTCGTTTCCCAAAACACTTTTCGATATTTTAATCGCCGGTAATAAACGATTTCTAAATACTTATTTCCAATTACATATTAGGTGAACTATTCCGTTTGTCAATGCAAATGAAGTTGATCTACAATAAGTAATAATCACCAAGGTGTGACGACTCTATAATTTGCACTTTCCCTTCTACAATGCTATATATGGATATTGTAGGATATTCACATTGGTGGCCATGGTCTGGCCAACTGTGGTTTAACCGAAGACCAAAGATTGTTAGTACAAAGATTTGATCCCCTAGAGATCGAAACAAGCTCTCCCACAGACAGACAACCCATCGACTATGACACCATTGGATTCTTTATCGCAAAGTTTTATAAAAAAGACGTGACGTGAACAAATTAGATAATTAGGCGAGCCGAAAGAAGATAAAACTGGGAGCAAATGCTAACGACGCTGCAAAAGTGCTAACATTCCCAATTTTTGTCCATTTGAATAAACTACACATTTTAGAAGACATATATATCAGCCAATATTTATTCTTTATCAAAGAAAATTCAACGAATTTATTTCCAACACGATAACCACTTTCTGAAAAATGTGGCCCAAACGAGATTTGAATTCGCATCTTCGGGATATTAGTCCGTCACTCTACTCTGGGCCACATTTTTTAAAATGTGATTAAGCCGTATTAGAAATAAGTTCGTTGAACTTTCTCTGATGATGACCTTGAAATAAAAACTTGAAACACTCGTCATTATACTGTCTTATTCTTTGTGTACAATATGATACAAATAGTAATGTACAGTTTATCAAGGTTATTCCAACCAGATGACTTTACGTGGACTTCAGTAGCTCTTCCAGTTGACTTTTTAATTCTAACAAAGAAGAAATTTCAATTAACACAATGTGACTTACAAAGCAAAATTATTTATTTCACGCAAATACGTCGTTTAACTCACATACCATGATATTTCTTCTCAGCAAAACCATTATTTTGATGCATGTTTGATAATTTGCCTAAAACGAAGACAAGTTGAGTTTTAAGCAATTCATCCTATAGAAATGATTAAGTAGAAATTTATGGATATTGTCATGTATGCAAAGTTCCATTATTAGAGACCTTTAGATTGACGTTTACGGCGAACCGCTGACTGCAAACGGCAAA
>JAODVQ020256011.1:0-13106 GCA_025400075.2 Phenganax stokvisi
AGCCATTTCTTTTGGCTGCTATCTTTGATATTATTAAACTACTACTACTATTTTCGGATCCTGGAAAAGTGACGGATTTCGGATTTAGCAGTCAATTGGCTTTGGACTATGCATTAGCTTTCTTAGTTCGTACGGATACGGATCTTGTTTTTCTCTTGGAGTGTGGATATTGGCAAAGTACGATGGTTTGGTCACCCTTTCTTGCTGCCGTGGCCAGTGGAAACAGATCGGGATTTTGACAAAAAATAATTTCGGAAACAGGGATATGGAAAAAAGATCGGGCGGATTTTCGGATATCTATACCCCTATTCATGCCCCAGTATAAGACTTGATATCAATTGAACTATGCTTTAATTCTGCAAGCTTCCCCATTTGAGTCCGTCTAGAGCAAGTTCAGTTCAGCCATTGCTATAATAGTACGATCTACAATCGCTCTAGCGGCCTTAAATTTTTAATGTTTTGCGACGACATGAAAGTGCATGTATACTATCAACATACTCCAAAATTTTTGGTAATGTCATAAAAGCTGAAATAATTTCCTACACGCGTTCTTTTTTTAATAAAAGTTATTAATACTCTTGCACTGTATGTAGTGCTCATACTGCATGCAAGCTGAAAAGTTGTCTGGCGAAATTTAAAGTCTGATTATTGAAGCAGCAAATTTAAGTGCAGTCCTAATTAATTGCCGTCTCTTTAATTGTTACATAGCAACGCTGATATTTGATTACGTCCGCATCGACACGTTCTATTGTTGACGTAACAATCAAATTACAAAATGAACAACATGAAGTCGAAACACTTTCTTTATTTGCTAATGTACATGTTTTTCAGTACATTTTGCATGTTCTGCGAGACAAAATGTGCAGACATTAATTGCAACGGTATGTTCTTTTACTTGATATAATTATATTTTTTCAATTTTTAAACAATTCGTCATTTTCGAGATACGCTCTGAAGTTTCATAATTTAGTCCAATGGCAGTACAAAAATAGACAGCTGTGTCT
This sequence comes from Phenganax stokvisi, assembly GCA_025400075.2. Classification (NCBI taxonomy): domain Eukaryota; kingdom Metazoa; phylum Cnidaria; class Anthozoa; order Malacalcyonacea; family Clavulariidae; genus Phenganax; species Phenganax stokvisi. The sequence continues at coordinate 1,005 of JAODVQ020256011.1, forward strand.
TGTAGAGACATAACGTGTCCTTGTATTTTTATGCAAAAATATGCAGTTTACTGACCTCCACCAGCCTGTTCACTGCACTCATTAACCAGAGCATGCAGTTTACTGGCTGCGAAACATGCGTAATGAAATATGCGCGAGGCAAAAACTTTTCTGATTCGTAGGTGAGACAACTCTCAATCTTTACATTGTGGTCATATCGTTTTTCACATGCCATCGCATATTTTCTACCATACCTTTCTAGAAAGCTAAGTCGCAAAGTAATAATATTCTAAGATCAACAATTGTTAATCATAAGTAAGCAATATCTTGAAACTACACACATACCAACTGAGCAGTTACTTTCAATGCATTATAGTGGCGTGAAGTCTTTTAAGTTTTTATTTGTCGAAAATAATTTCAAAGAAGCGAGATCTTTACACACATTAAACGAGTACGAGCGTACTAATGGGACCAGAAACCATGGGCCAATTCGACAAGCTTGCATGTCGTCGAAATCATTGAAAATCACGGCTTTGTCTAGAAACTCTTATTGATGGCTTATGACGTATGGAATGTGTAATGCCTTTTGTTTTTCATATCCGAGTTGCAACACCTTATACCTCACAGCTTGCATTTGTCTGTGAATACTAATGACGCACAACAATTCTTGTACAATTAGAGCAAAGATTTGGCTGTAGTTTTTTTTCCTAAATCGAATATCAAAAATTGAACACCGTCAATCGATGAGTAATATCATTTTATGAGAAAGCGTTAGGCTCTTTTGAAAAGCGTTGCCCCCTCATAGCAAGAACAAGAACAAGAAGAAGATTAGCAGCAATTTGGGACCAGTTCTGGGTCCAAAAATTAATGAGTTTGAAAGTTTGGTCATCTACTGGTCCCCTAACTTCTTCAGAAAGCTGAATTCTCGAGCATTATGCTCGATTTAAACTTCGAATTTTTCGAACGCCAAGCGTAATGTAGACCAGTGTAAATGCGCTCAAACAAGATTTCCAATGATGTTGAAACATTTGGTGTTACAGTTAGCTCCCGAAACGTTTGCCGGCCATGCAACCAAACAGTGAAATTTCGCTCAGCAGCATTCCTCGCTCCCCTACTCCAAACGCACTTGGGCTTTGAAGCATTGGTCAAGTTCAATTTTTAGTGTTTAAACTGTTCTCACAACTTTTTTTAGCTACGACCACAAGTGTTGTCGCTTTGCGAGATCATGTGTCTGCTGATTTTAGAGTTTCAAACAACTCCATAATTGATGGAGTATCAGGAAACCATATTCTGCTTGCCCGCACGGTATGTCTCTTTTAATCGGTACCCTATACCACTGCACCACTCCTACATATTTTTGATGTAGGCCTATTTTTTGTGTGTGTATCTTTTTTCTTGATAAATAACGCTATCTTAATAAGACGAATATCCACCATGTAAATATATTTTCAAGCAATGAAGAATTTCAATTTTCTTTCAAAATGAACTGGCTTTTCTACATGACTACAAAGTGTATGGATTTAGTGCAAAAAAGTAGCCAATACTTTTTTCAGGACGCTAACCCATACAGCAAACCCTGATTTCTAAGGGTGATGCTGCTAGGCTGAAAAACTCAACAAACTTACTTTAGCTTACTATCAGTGTTTGAAAATCAATCTATCTGTTTTAAAAATAAACAAGAAATAAGTACGTCTCAAAGCTAAGGTATGGAATACAGTAATATTGTTTATTTGTTTCTAGGACGGGAATTTAGATTGGCGTTTTCGGAGTTTCGTGACTGCAATCATCACGATACCAGAGAGTTTTTACAGTGAGAAGGTGCAACCACGCGGTCAACATGCAGTTAAAAGCACGTATGAGCTTCATGATATGAGAAGATATTCTGGTAATCATAAGAAGAATACTGACAAGAAGGAGAGAAAGGAATTGTACTCAAGAGTGCAAGAAACCATAACATACTTCTTGAAAAACGTTTTGAGATACTTCTATGGGGAAAGCAAAGGTTTGTTCAAGTTTTTATTGCAAGTTATTGTTTATTGGATTTAATTCATCTCTTTTTGATATTTATTTAAATGACATATGCTGATCCACAATTTAAAACTCGTTTGTTTACAATAATACTGTTTCTTTTATAATTTTAATGCTTTAACTAAATATGTCGAGTGAATACCTCAAAATCATTTACAAGAGACGTCTTTAAAAGTTGTTTAAGGTGCATTAATGGAAAAAGCCAATATCAAAATTAAGCGTTTCTCCCAATTCGTGTTTGTTGGATTTATATACAAAAAACGTGTATCGTTAGGCACCACGTGGCGGAGGATACGTTTTTATCACAAATGCAGTCTATGTAGCCGGCTTTAAGTTTGAAAATCCTCTATGTTTTAGAAAAACTCTTACCGGTCGAATTTGTGAACATAAGTCAGTGCGAAAAGCTACCAGAGGCAATTCACATAAGTCTTGTCGAAAATTTTACACGCGGTCGAACTGTAAATAACTACCATGGATCGTTGGATATTCAGTCTGATTTATCACAGCAAATTGGACGTGTGCTGTCAAAGGAAAATTGGGCTGGATTTGGCTGTAGATCAAATAGAGACAACAAAGAGTTCGAGAAAAAATTATCTCAAATTTCGAGAAGAGATTTGGACATTGAGAAAACTGCAAGTTCGTGTTCAGAAAATGAAACAGAAGGCAAAGAACTGATGAGAGATGAAGGTGAGGAGTTAAACGGGCAACATGGCGGTTCGAGACGACTGATTTCCTGTAAAACTGACTCGGAGAAGCAAGTAAATTAAAATTAATCTAATCTTCTCTGAGCTAGAATCAACCAAAACCTGGCGGCTTTGTGGTATAGAAACTCAAAAAAGTGTTTTATATTTATATTTTATTAAAAAATATGAGAAAAAGCCAAAAGAAAGAGGTTTTCAGTCAGTATCTTGAAAATAAGAAAAAACCATTTAGTAGCTGAGAATATTTTAAAGATACTTGCTATAAAATAATTTTATTTAGTAAACAAAATTGCACAGTTTAGATACGTGATGAGTTTAGAAGTCTGGTCGTACACTTGAATTCCAGGTTTGCCAAAAACTCGAAATCTCTGAGCATGGTTTAAACGCCGATTTTTCGGCGAAATTCGGTATACAGATCAATTAATGTAAACCGACTCAAAGAAGTAATTTAAATGACGTTGCAGTAATTTGCATTAGAATCACTGCACGGAAAACTCGATACAAAACCTGGCTTGAAAAAGTCCGCTGCTCAGTTGCTCTCACTCTCTGTTCAAAATGCTATTGGACTTTAAAATACGAGTAAATTTCGAGGTATAATCTTTAAATATCTTCTTCTCCAAATTTTCAGCTCGGATCGTAAGACCTGTTGCTCCACGAGATCATGTCTCTGCAGAGTTGCGAGTTATAAACAGCTCTATTTTCGATGAAGATCCATTGAATTACATATTTTTCACAAGTATGGTACGTATATTCTTTGGAAGATAAACATTTCTATCCAATCGTGAAAAGAAATTAGCAATTTTAAGTTGTCAACATGTAACTGGCTGTCCGGCATGATTAGAATACGGGTTTGTAAAAGCGAAGATTAAAAACTTCAAAACATGCTTATTAAGCTAAAAATGGTGTCTAAAATCATCGTAATAATAATAATAACTTTACTCAATCAAAAGCACCAACATTGGCACGTAAAATACACAGCACATTACAATATACACAGGTCCAGATTTAGACACGTTGAGGCCCTGAGCAGCGGTAAGTTGTGGAAGCCCTCTCACCCGTTCTGTCGTGAAGGCGTTAGAAGTTCATTATCTATTAAAAGAATTTAAACAAGATGCTGAACATCATTATAAGGACATAAAAGATTTACTAAAATCAAAATATTATTGACATACACGGTTTCATTTCAATTAAGTAATGTTCTTCCAATTAGTCGTATAGGAATATTAAAAAAAATCAGTACAAAAGCGACAAGATTTAAAATATAAGATTCTTGTAGTTTTGCAGGCATGGCGAAAACAATAATATGAGTACCCTCATACGAATACTCATAAGATGAAAAAACCCAAAAAGTTTAAACCAGTGACAGTTAGAACATTAGGTCACCAACGGACATGTGCATATTTACATAAGCGTACAACGGACACATGTACACGTACACTCATGTATAGGACGCTTTTTTCTCCAAGTTTTCTTTCACAGTTATAAAAAAAGTTTGAACATCTGGACCAACGGCATCTTTTTTGTTGCATCAGGATAGAGTAGCTACTCTGTACCAAAAGATCGTTTTTCAGCCTTGCAACGTTACTACGTGTAAGGCTCGTAAACTAATCTCCAAGGCAACCAAAATAGTTTTTCATTTATCCTCTCAGTGATAATTTTTAATCCTGTATGAAATGATTTGGAGCCCCCTATTTGTGGAGTCCTCAGTGCAGCTACTCAGCCTTGCCCTTAAGTCAAGCGGCCCTGATACACTACAGGAAGTTTACACAATAAGCATGATTTCTTAACTAGGCACGTAGTCATATACTACATAAATTGATTTCAGTTCTTCTAACTAAACAGTAACCACATGAGAGACTAACCATATCAGACTTACCACATGAGAGACTAACTAATGTTGTTTTTTTCTTTTTTTATCCTGTTCACTGTACTTACATTTTCCATCAGAGAAGGCAATAATATTTCCATAATGACCATGCAGTTATTACTGGAGCTCTACATGTGAGCTCAATCTTGCAATCGCGTAACAGCTTGACGTTATTTAAAAATTTTTACTTCTAATAAATAGTTTTTACAACCCAATTTACTTTAATTTCCTTCTATTTTCTCATTTTACCCTTCTCACCATCTTGGTGGATTTGGAATTTCCAAAATGTGGTGGAATCGTTTGTTAGTGTATCATTTAGATTATGGCAGAAAATTCGTCTTGTTTCATGATCAGACTCATTACTGTAGTTTGAAATTTTTTCAAAGTCTTTTATTTCTTATTTACCCATCTTTAGAAGTTCTTGTGTGAAACGCATTGGCTTTAAGTCAGATGAATGCACAAGTTTTTAGATACATCAATTATAGGGTATTATTCTAACATGTATTTCTGATACGCATCCAGTATTTAACAACAAGAATAGATGTGTAATATGATGCTTATATACGTTTCTTGCCCTCAGCTTTTATACGTTTCTTGCCTAATATACGATGTTCGAGGCATATACAATCAAAACTAAACTGTGTTGAGAGGGGCCGGTACCGGACTCACAAATCCCGCTATCCCGTTCATTTTTCTGTCAAATCCCGCAATCCTGCATATCTGAACTTTAATTTTTTGCTCCCACTTATCTGTTTTGAGATTACTGCATACAAATTCTATGAAAAGAATTACCGTACGTACTAGATTCAATGTACATATGTGCGTCTAAATTGCATTCTAAATTACATGTTTCCACTTTTCTCTATTCCCACTTTGTTACTGTATAGGTTTAGATATTTGGGCCAACTCGAATTGCAAACTTGCGAAATTTAAATTCGAATTTTGCAAAAATTAAGTTTCGATCTGAATTGCTTCAAATTTCTTTCGAAATCACGTATTTTTCCACATCGCAAATACCGTATTCAACCAAATTCAATACTACTCTTTTGTATCACGCCATAAGTTTGTTATAAATCCCGCATCCCGAATTGAGACAAAATCCCGCTTCCCGTAAAACATTTTTTAGAATCCCGCATCCTGTCATAATTTTTAGCCCATCCCGCCATCCCGCAAAACTGGTACAGATCCCTCTGTTAAGGCAAAAAGGTAGTTCGAAAACAACAATATTGTTTATTTGTTTGCAGATCGATGATTCAGATAGGTACAGGGGCAGTTCTGTAACTGGTATTACGACGCCAGAGATTTATTACTGTGATAATACTGAGGAGGAATGTCTCGTGGGAACTAGGAAAGTTGAAACCGAGCAAATACATGTTCAATATGCACTCGAAAACAGTAATCAGTTTCAAGATATGAGACGATTTTCTGGAAATGAAACGAGCGATACAGGAATGAAAAAGAAAAAGGAATTCTTTTTGAGTGCGCAAGAGGCTATAACATACTTCATGAAATACATTTTGAACTCCTTTCATGGAAAAACACAAGGTTTGTTCAAGATTGTATTGCTATTTGTGCTTACTAAACTTGTCGTTTCTAGAAGGCTTTCATGTCATGTATGCTAGCTGGACAAAAAACTTTAATGCTCCGATGTTTTCGACAGTAAATTACTTATGGGAATTTGCCTGTACAAGCATAATATTTCGAACGTAGTTTGCGACTGAATAGCAGAAATTCAAAATTATCTTTATACATGCAAACCCTATATATTTTAGAAAAACACATCTCAGTGGAATTTCTGAACGCGAGTCACTGTGAAAAATCAGATCAAGAAGTTCATTCGAGTTTGTTCCAAAAATTCACAAGCAATTCTACTGTAATCAGTATATACCCTGGGACATCAGATGTCTACTTTAGTTTTGAACTGAAAAATGAAGGTATAACGTCGATGGAAGAATATAGAAGATCTACTTGTGCGTTTGATGGTAACAGTAACCTTGAAAAAATTCCAACCCAAAACACGGGAAGACTTTTAAACTATGTAGAAAGTACTGTGAGAACTGCTGGATCCCGGTCAAACGACGATACAAGAAGCATGGAACCAGAAACAAATTGGGGTGAGAAGAGAAACTATCTCTAAAGCTTGGCAAAGCCTGTGTGCAGTTGTTTCATCCCAACGTTTTCCGCAAGCTTGGGATAAAATGCCGGATCAAAATTAACTGATCTTATCCAACTACTAGCAATTAAGAAAAATCGCTAAAATTTGCAGCGAGCACACCGAAATTTTTGTAAATTAGCGCTTTATATATTGGTTCCATAGGTGGACTAAAATCGGACCAAGCGTGCACTACTTAGAATTAAGATACTGAATGATAAATACCACTATAATGAATAGCACCACAACAGTTTCATCATTGGATTCGCTTCGTTTCTTTTAGAAGAAATGTCAGCTTTTCAGGCTTCACGTATTGTTTCGAAGATGGACAACGATAATGAGGAAGTTAAAGATGAGGTTATTAACGCACACTTATAAGCTACATACACTTCCACTAAGTCAATATCTTTTTCTGCTCTGTGCTGAAGCTGTTTGTTAGCTTTTTTTCCTCGCTACTTTACGCTCAAAACTCGTTTAGAGTCTTACCAAAAAGATGCTGATTATCGTGCAAGTGCTTAAGTAACTGCCCTTAGTAGGAACTTCTATATTCAAGACACTTTGGTAAAGCTATAATTGTTTGTATAGACAATGCACAATTCTATTGCGAGCCTTCACGTGGAAGATCTCAACCGACACGAGGTAATTCGGAATGAAGAACACACAACTATTAATGGTGTGGCGAAAAGTGCCAAAGAGTATAATACGGTGAGCCGGAGTAAATAGAAAAATATCGTGCAGCATCTCTGCTTAAAAATTGTCCATAAACTGCCACTTTGCCTATGCTTTTATTCTTGTTGCATAAACGGTCAAAACATTGATCGGAAAATTCGTTCACTCTTCAGTCTGAATTTCTTTATAAAGCAAAGCGAGATAACACTAATTCTGAACAATAATACACTCCTCTGCAGTGATTATCCGGTAGCTGCGACTCAAAAACGCACTTTGCATGTTTATATCAAACAAGAAACTCACAGCAGGACTGAAAACTATTTTGACTTGGTACTATTATTGCAAGCCACGTTTTGTTGCAAGCGACAGTTTGGGCATATTCGTTGTAAAAAGGCAACGTATGGGCTTTGAGACCTTTTAATACTCTTTTCGTACGTATAAAATGCGCTCTTGAATCTTTTGTTTTATGGTTCTTTGCATTAGCATGCGGTATAAAAAAAATGTACTGATCAGTCGAATGCATGTTAACCAAAACACCCAATTGGTTTTTCCACGATACAGCAAGTCTGGCATGAGAATTTTAATTAAATCAGAAAGAAGACGATAATTGGTCCGTGATCATGTGTACATGTTAAGCGGTGCAATTGATTAACAATCGTTATTTTTGCCATATCTAATCACGTGTAGAGCGTTTGAAGTGTGACTTTTAGATAACTACCTATAGCTACCACATTGGAGAGCTTTATTGTATATGATAATAAAAAAAGTGAAATATTATATTTGTTCCAAAACTCACTTGCTTCCCAGGTTTTTCCTTTTTCACAAATGATTATCTTTTCTGTTAGATGGAACCCAACGAAAGGAATAGAGCATTTGGACTGATTTCGCTGCAAATGATGGCATTTTTTATTGCACTTTACTTCTTGGTGAAGCTTATGGTAAGTTGGGTTTTCGCAAAGAAATATAATGTTATGCACAGCGCTTTGTTTCTTGTTAGTTGAAATACACCAGTTGTCTTGACCAAGAGGTTTTCCAAGCTTTTCAGGGGTCTATAAAGGTCTGTTAACGGTCTTGTTTTAATTCAGGAAATTTTAGAAGTTTGGTTAGAGTTTTATAGGATTTTGTAAAAGATCCGAGTTTTTACATGGGTTTAGAGTGTAGCGAACGAACTTGCAACGAAATGAGTTTAGAATTTCACTCACCCACGGTGGCCGTTAGCTGTACTATCCTATACTGAAACTACTTTTGTTGGCTTGTACCTCATATATATAAGGGAAACATAGAGACAAAGTGACTTTTCAAACAAGGACAACCGCCATTTCAAGCTGCCAAAACATCACAAAAACACATGAACTTACTAAGGGTATTCAAACACTCGACGAAATTCTTGACAACAATAATAAAATAAAGTAAGGAAGAAAAGGTTTGTACTTTGTCCAAAAGTCACTGTCAGAGATTGAATTAAGCTAAATACGATGCCTGTCTTGATGTCAACGCAAGACATGGTCACGCGACCCACTCTTTCAGTTTAATACATTTCCATTCATCACAAATGACATTATTTGTCTATAAACTACATCACCTAATTTACTGTGTTAAGTCCTCATCAATTCACTCACAAATACCAAGACATTTCCTGAAAGGGCAACTTTTTCACGTAAAATGCTAGGTTTCTCTTGAAGTTTCCAGTACTTTCTGGTCTTGAGACTTTGAAAGCATTTTTCGACTTTCAGAGTTTTTCATACTTATTTGAGGAGTTTTCAAGCATTTCCTATAATTTTAGAGTTTTAATTCATGTCATTAACGCAATAATTTTTTATTTTAGTGTTTAAGTGAAAGAGCATTTTATTCAGAGCAATTACGAAACTTGACTGGTAATGATAAATTTCTTTTATAAAATATTAATTATACAGCGCTCCCACTAAAGACACTGAAAGAGATGGACTTTCCCATACATTGATCTTTTCTCCAATCGGGTTTTTAAATTACGAAAGTCCTGGTGAAGTGGACAACTTACAAATCATCCACTTCTCTCCGTATGACGGAACACTCAAAGAAATAGTAGTATTATACATTCAACAGCAGCTTAAAAATAAATTATACACTAGAGAAGCCTACAGGTCACCGCTCTGTTGCGTAAAAATGCCTGACATCACGGAGTTTAGTGATTAAATAGCCCCTCTAGCTTGGGAAGTTTTGGAATGGCTATGGGTGCACAAATAACCCTCACTTTCAAGGTGTTCAATCACTAAATTTGACGTGTTATGTATGTACTTATTTCTAGGGTTTTTGTAAGTGCAATACTATAAAAATTCACGAGGTGAAGTTCTAGTGCATGAAGTGAATCCGAGCTAAAAGTAACATTTAATATTTCACGGAATAAAAATGTTTTTACAACTGTAAGAATAAAAATCTGAATGACGACGCTTTGAGAAGTGTCATATAAAAAATTTATATCAAATTTCAGTTAATTATCAGCAACTTGAAAATGCCTTGAACAGCTCAAAGAGAACCGAAAACGAAATGAAACGAAGATGTGAGGAGATGGAGAGAAAATTAAATAATTTTCAAGACCTTTGCAAAAATATGGAGAAAGAGATGAACTACAGATTAGCATTAGAAGCGGCAGCTTGCGCTAGAAGAGACTTTGAGCTGAAAAAAAGCATACACGGGCTGTCCACCGCTACAGGAGATATGGATCTTTACAGGTAAGGGTAAACAGTGATATTATTGTCAAAGTTTACTAATGGTGCCATACTGTCAAATTTGTGCGTGTTCCCAGTGCAACTACCCGATCAAATGAGAACATGAAGGATTGAGTTCTCGAAGAGCAAAGCTTTTTTTGTAATAAATTTTACCAGTCTATCTCAACGAAAATGAACTGTCGAAACCTGGCTTGAAAGCGGCTAGTTCCTGCTCTATACACAAGTGCGATCAGATTTACAACCTGCATTACAAAATCAGGGATTATACCTCTTCATTAATTAACACGCTGTTAAAATTAGTGGAGTGGACGAAAAGATGAGAAAACTTGCAGCACTATTTGTAGTGCAACTTTGTAAGGCGAACATTTTCATGTAAAGAACAGCTGGGAAACTTCATTACATAGCACAATGGTACAATTGTATGTACTATTTAACCAGGGTTTTGACGTCAAGTTCCTGTTTAATGCTTTGACTTGAGATTGCAACTAAGAACTACGGTGGCGTAGTGGCTAAGACAAGTGCCTTTCATCAGCGAAGTTGTAGGTTCAGTTCTCAGCACGTTATGAACTTTCTCATGCGAAGGTCCTCATGGATGTACGGAAGTCTTCTTGTTTGGGAGGGGCACAGCACCATTTTGCCCGACTGCTATGCGTTCATTGTATAAAGTATCACGGGCGCAGGAAGTTTGCTAGGATCGCGGAGGCCGACTCTGACGAGGCGCCACCCAGGTTGGCGCCGAGCGAGAAAATTTTGGAGAATTTTTGGGCGCTTGATTGCCGAAAATGACCGTTTTCAAGCACTTTTGCAATTACATAAACTTCATTATGGTCATGTTCAGGGCGATATTATTTTTCTTTAACTATTTTCAGCGACTCAAGCAATCGAGATCTTATTCTAACTTAAACTGAAGCTGCCATAAAAGGCCCATATACGTTCACTGAAACTTGCAAATTGCTTGACGATCTTAATTAATTTTGAGTTGAGTAAGTTTTACGGGGGCCGAGGTTTTGTTAATTATCTGAAATACTTTAAGAATCGGCGGTTGCGCTGCATATTGCACAACCATCAGTGAGCACAACTAATTTTGCAAGTTTCGCGCCGAATCGTAATATAATGAGCTCATGGGTATTTTCGTTCATGTACGTAAGTACTGCATATATATAGGGCGAAATATTTTAAAGAGTTCAATTAGTTTCTTTCAATTCAATTCAGTTCAGTTTGCGTCTTTTAGCTTTTCATTAATTGCCCGAACGACACGAGGAGTTCAGCTCAAATGCCCAACCGTGTAAACTTTGGGGCGGCCTGTGCCCCCGGCCCCCTGCCCCCCCCCGCCCCCAGCTCACACGCCCATGAAGGCCCTTCAACTAATCTGCCTAAAATCATAGATTATCCTCGAGTACTCCTGTTTCCTGCTACAGTAAAAGCCGACTAGGATATTACAGAAATCAGTAAAGTGTTAAAAGCACGATTTGGAATTCGAAATGCACGAACCCTTAAAAAGGGAAACTTTTGTTCCAGACAACTTGGACTCAAATGAAACATGTTATTTCATCTTACCTGTTAAGTGCTAGATCTTGACATCAAATACAAGTCAAGAAGTAGAGCAATAAAAAGTAAAGTTTGCCATATTTTTGTGACGGCCATAAATCCATGTAAGCGTAGCGGCGATCAAGCAGCGACTTAACCTGTGACGTCATTGCGCGGTTGAGACACAGCCAAATACTATATGTATAATTCACAACATAAGTTTTTTAAAAGCCTCAATAAATGGATTTTTTAAACGAATCTCTGAGCGACAGCGGTTCAGGCTCTAGTTTAGAGGACATCTGAGGAGAGTTTCAAGGCGAAAGCGGTGTAGAAATCATTCAGCCGTACGACTGAAACAACAGATTCTGAGCAACCCACATAACTAATAATAATAATAATAATAATAACAGTCTTTATTTAAAACATCCCCAGAACATACGTCTAGGTTTACACTAGTTATATACATACAATCAC
>JAODVQ020256220.1:0-13099 GCA_025400075.2 Phenganax stokvisi
TTTTTAAAGTTTAAGAGTCCATCGCTAATTACAAAGATCTTACATAAAACATTTGCACTCGTGGCTTTCTTTTTAATTTCTAATAGAACTCCATTTTGTGTATTTACTAATTTTTTACCAGATCCAACCACTTGTTTATCCTCTATGGTTCTAAGATCTATAACCAAGGCAAATTTATCTTTAAAGAACTTTCTAATACTCATTTCGCTACTTGCTTGACAATCAGAGCATTCATTTTCAAAGAATCTTTTAGCTTCTGTGTGCAAGTCAGCTTTTTGTAATCCTTGACTATAAACTTGATTGGGAACTCCTTCTATCGTAATTTTAACGCTTTCGATATTTGGATAAATGTATTCTTCAGAGTCGGTAATAGTTTTATTTCTAAATATTATTACAATTGTAGCCATACTTTTTCGATGTAAGTTTATGGTTTCATTTACCAAGGTCAAAGCTTTATCCCACTCTACAGTTTTCATTAAAGTTGCATGTTCAAAACTAAAAGTTTTTCCAACTTCATATCCAGAAAGTGCTTCTCCAGCCAAGGATTCATTATCGATTGTCTCGTATTCTAATTCTATGTTTTCTAAAGTATATCCTTCCACGCTTTCACCAATTTGAGCAATCATTATTTTATCTGCACTAGGTAAAGTTATTTTATATTAAAGATTATGCCATCGAAAAAGGAGCAAGTAATCCATGATCTCCAACGACTTTATCTAATTTTATTTTTTGTTTTGATCCCAAAACCCTCGCTACCAAGGCATCTGAAACTATTTGAGTGTCTCCGGTTTTTGCTCCACCATCATCACCAGAAATTATTTTTCTAGTATTTTCATTAGTGATTCCAAATTCTGGTCTTTCATTTCTTACGAGTTCGGGCAACAAAAGATCTTTATAAGTTTCTAACTCGGAGTTTCCGGTGTTATCAAAGACGGTTTCTCCTCCCACGCTCACGCTTAATTTTTCTATGAAAATTTTCCAAGATTGTTCAAAAACCAAGATTTAGCATTTTTATTTTTAAAGTCGAATCTCAGGTTCAAGCTGTGAGGTATCAAACAAGCATCAGCTTTTAGTCTCAGAATATGCACATAAGTTTCTTCTCCTGGATTTGCTTTGTTAGGATTAAAAGTAATGACATTTTTTTCTATGACATCCTTTAATGTCACTCATCTTATGTTTTCTATATCCCGGGGTTAAATGCTATTGTTCCATTTATTTTATTAATAAAAAATACTTGTCCATACTTAGATAAATATTTTACAGAGGTTTATCTCTTAAGTTTTTTATTTTTATACATGTCATACACGAACCAAGTTAAGGCCAAGGCTAAAATCCATAAGCTTTTCGGCTATAAAACTTACACCTTTTGCTCCCCATTTCAAAATACCACCAAGAATATTAAACACTGTGGCAGCGATGGGGCCTACTTGTTTGCCAAAATTTGCCACCGCTTTAGCAATCAACTCGTAGCCTGAGCTCCTTTTTTCACAGCGCTTCTAGCACCTATCACCACCGTCATTATAATTCCTCCTATAGAAATAGCAATAGCACGCAAGCCCAATAAATTGTTTTTAGCGCATTTTTTAAACTTTTCTAGACGATTTAAGTCATTTTTAAATAGTTCATCTTCTAAGACTTCTATAGATTCTTGAGACCCTAATCTTTGGTTTATTCTTAGCCTTATTTCATCAGCTTTTAATTTTGCAATTCTTTCTATTGTTTTACAAAGTTGTGCTGTTCATTATGTTTGCTTTTCTCAGACTCGTTTTGTTCGTTTTCTCCACGTCTATAGGCCTCTTTAGCTTCTTTTCTCCAATATTCTTTTTCTATCTCTAAGGCGTTTAGTTTATCTATAGGTAATTCTCCTGCTGGATCTAATATTCCATTTATTTCTCTTAATTCTTGTGTGGTTAAAAGTTTTTTATTATCATCTATTTCTTGTTCAAAATCTTCTGTACGTTCCTGAATTCTTTCAGTGGTGGATTCTCTTACGTGACTTGTTATTGCTTCCAACCTGTCTGCGTTTATTGTATCCAATTCTATATTTTCTTCTATTTGTGCTGACAAGGTGCCAAAAAGTTCGACTTTAGCTTTTTTCGATAATTCTAAACTTATTTATAGCTTCTAAGGAATTTGATTTCTCGAGTAGACAAACCTATCACCTTCTTTAATAATGATTTTTTGCCCATTAAACTCTCCTTCTAAGACTTGTCCGGTTTTTTTTTCACTTATTCGTATTTTAAACTTTTCTACTAGTTCTTTAGAGTGAGGTCCATCTTTTTTAATGACATGGTGTTCTAAAAAATTTAATAAAAAGTCTTTTTTATCATTCGTTTTCGCCCTTCTCATGTCTATGACATCTTTTCCCACATTGGGAACAACGACTTCATCAAATGTGCCATCCCAATCCATTTCAAGATCCTCCTCTGGTTCTATAAATGTAGTTTCTTCGTGCTCATGGTTTCTAACAAATTGTTTTCTTTTTTTATGTTGTCTATAACACTTTCTTCAAATGTTTTGTCATCATACTTTTCCATTTCTATTTGTTCTTCAGTAAAATTATCTTTATCAAAATCACTAAATTCGTTTTCCATTTATTTTAAGAAAAATCTTTGATTTCTCTGGGATCAAAGATCCCTTAGATTTTGTAAATCGCTTTTTTTCACCCTAGAATTATGCTTGCTATCATATCCTAACCATTTTACCAAAGCCATATTTCCACGAGTTTTTAAGACTTTTTCGACTCGGTAAACATCGTCTTGCTTATCGACGGGTGAAAGTTCTTTGTAAATTTTCCTAAAATGGGCTCATCGTCTGTGACGTCTTTTATTTCGTACATCGTGGGATCTCCTTTAAAGATTTTATAAATCTTAAAAATTTCTTCCATAAAATTGGCTTCGTATCCTTTTTCGAAAAAGTTCTTATATTTGCTTACTCTAACTTTTCTACCTATTTTATACTTAGGCAAAGGATATTGCCTGGTCCAATGTCCATACAAAGTTAGCCAAACTTGTTCTTCATTAATTTTATTTACATCAACGGGTTTCATTAAAAAAGTTCCATGTTTTGTATTATTATAATTATAAACAAGTTCGTCTAAAATGTCTATCCATTTATAAGTTCCTTCAGAGTAATAGTATTTCCACATGATCATTTTTAAAGTTCTATTAAATATTTCTACGATCGCGGCTTTTTTGTCCAACCTCATAGAAAAATATTTCATGTTATGAGATTCTAATAAGTTTTTTACTCCCACATTGTAAAATTCTTTTCTTTCATGGAATTGAATTTTGTCGGGGTAGCCTGAGGGACGCTTTGCGTCTCTTTCAAACCTAGATTTAAACTTTTCTAGTAGTTTTTCTATGGCTTTAGTCATGTTTTGGGTATCTTTTTTACACACTGGTATTGCAAAACCAAACCTTGTAATTGTAATTGCTCACCAAGATCATTAACGTAGGCTTTGTAAAATTTATGTTTTCTTATAACTTTTTTTATCTTGTGTAAGTGTCTTGCGTTTTTAACCAACCTCTTATTTGTTTACTAGTGACGAGTAGCCCATCTTCTAATGCTTTTCATTAAAGTGCTTCTACACCTTTTTATCCAGACTTAGGATCATAATATAGATTTCTAAGTTCTTGTTCTCGTTTAAAATTGCTTGGTGTTTCCATTTATTGTATATAAATTTCTAATAATACGGATCCAATACTTACGTCTGGCTTGTTTTGCTCGCGTTCATTTATGTTCGTACTCATGCTAAAAACTAGCTTGTTATAAATTCCTTCATGTATTTGAACCGAGCTGTCTATATCTTTATATTGTGTCACGGATCCGTTTAAACTTTGTGTTGTCGAGATAGGTGAAGTTACTATGGAGGAGCTTAATTTTCCATTACAAAAATTTTTAGACTTATTCACGACATCGCAATTTACCGTGACGTATCTTAATCCACGTTTTATGTCTGCTGGGAGCTCCGACTTTTTCTAGGTGTCGTGGGCTATTCTTTTATTTTTAGAAAATCGTAAAAGCTGGCCAAAAAATATAAATCCACGGTTTTTGTCTTATGAAAAATCTTTACGTGATTGTCTTGCGTTTTTAAAAGCTTGATGTCTTCCAACTTTAATTTCTTAACGATGTCCTCAAAGGTCCAATATCCTTCATCGAACATTACATTTTTTGTGCCGATTCTAGAAACTTTATTTTTATCTTTGACGTTTTTATAATTCAAAAAAATCGTGGCTGTTTTTACGAACAATTGCCCATTTAGTTTTATGTTTCTGTCCAGGAGAATTTCTTTTTGTCCATTTTCTATAAACACCATTAGTTTGTTCATTTATGTTAGAAGTTTTTCTTAATAATAAATGGAAATTGCAACAGATAGACTTTATCGACAATTATATCCCATGTATAAAAAATCTTATGGAGAAGATTATGACAAGGCCATGAAACTTATTAAAACTTGGCCGAAATCTGTGGCACAAAAAACATTTTAAAAAAAATATCCAAATGCCGATTTATCACGTTTTTTTCTCAAAGGCTTTGTAAAAAGCACCTGAACCTCGCTCGCGTTGATAAGGTTTATTGGAAAAAGTCCGCCCATTATAGATATATCATAGAAAATCCAGATGTGAAAAATGATCCAAAAATGTTAAAAGACCTTGGCTTAAGTAACAAAAGGATCGAGGAACATTTAGCTAGAGAATGGACTCCGGCTTTATGGAATCATTTTTGAACTGTCACAGGTTTGAAGACGATCAGGCATAATTTAAAAGGAGATTTTACAAACTTTAAATTTACGTTAACGAAAATGATTATTTTACGAGCAAATTTGACCCGTTAATTAACGAATAGAAAGTGAGCCAAGTAGATCAAGCCGACCGCGCAAAGATGCTCGACTATGAGACCAACCCTTATTTTCCAAGGTTACTAGCAGCGTACGTGATTTCTTACTTAGGAGGTATGAGCATAGAGCATATAATAAGAATAAACCAACCGAGTGTTATTTCTAGTATAGCAAGATACTATTTTTATTACCGCATGAAAAGATTTTTAGGATATCCCAAAAAACTTGCAAGATATATCGATGAAGATATTATAAAACTCGTACAAGATGCCACACCCGCGAAAAATATTTGGGTGGATAAATACTAAAAAGTAAATTGGGTGGACTCTAAAAAATTTAATATGATGATGACCTATTTTTTAAAACACCTCGAACACAAGCGAGACAAAATTAGAAACTATGAAAATCCCGGGCCCACAGGGCCTCGCTATGTCATTGGAGATTAGAACACGATTCGAGGTATAAAGTATCAAAAAATGTCCAAGACCGTGAATAAAGATCCTTACGATTGGAAATTATTTATCAAAAAGTCTTCAGATGAATTAACGGAGCAGGGACAAAAATTATTACAAGCCGCAGAAAGTTACGTTTATAGTATTTTAGGAGCTCAAGCCAATACTAGATGGAGCATTGCGAATGAAGGAGCAAAAAGTTCTCAAACCCAATACATGTTTTATAAATTACTTAAAGCTACGATCGCACACTCATGATCCCTTGGTAATGATATCCAACATGAGAATCGCTATAAAAAATACTAATGTTGTCTTAAACATGGTAATAGGTCCGGGAGTTATTTTAGTTCCTTCCAATATGATTATTATAAAAGAGCCAATTGAAGGATATAACAATATATTAACTATAGCCACAAATGATATGAAGTTTGGTAAAAATAAAGATTTAAATTATAAAAAACCATCTACATCTAAGCTTGAAAATGAGCGTAGCGAGCCTGAGCCAAAAATTAAAGTGCAAAGCGGGTTCAAAGAACCCTTTGAACCTACAAATAAAAAACGTTTTGAGACACGACCAAAGGGAGTTACGCATGATAAAACCCTTTTAGTAGTCGCAGGTGTAATGTTGATAGCTGAAGTCTTAATCGCAAAATATATAATAGGAGGAAAATATTTTTTTCGTTATAATAAATGGCAATGTATTTTGTTTATGAACCTTAAAAGCACGAAGCGACAGTCTTTAGATAAGAAAATAAATGATAACAAAGCGAGCTCCGAGTTAAATCTTAGAAAAATAAAATCTAATAAAAAAAATAGAATCGAATAAACAGCTCATACATGAATAGACAATTAGCCGTAACGAATAAATGTTTTATCGATGCAAACAAAAGTTTAAGGAAAGCGAACAAAAGTAGTATCATGACGAATAATCAATTAGCTATGAATAACATGATAAAAATAAGAGATGTCAAGATCGAGCTAAAAAATGATATAAAAATACTTAAGCCCATAAGATTTTTTTATGTTTATGTTTAAATTTGGTAACTTGGATCAATTAAGTTGGGAAAAACCTTCTAGTAATTGCGTTGGATATCCCCCAACCTTTGTTAAGCCCCCCATCATTAATAATAATACAAAAGTCAGATTATTATATCATATTTTTGATGATAATACAGCATTAACAAACCTTAGCCTAGAATATCAAGTTACTATTATAAAAAAGACAACTCCAAGGTCTTTTTTAATGCACTACAAAAGGACTTTTTAAATATGAAGAAAATTGAAAATTGCTACATTATAGAAATAAATAAGGAATCTAAATTAGCCAATAATGTTAGCAACGTTGATGACATTTTTGTATTTTTTATAAGTTGTCGCCAAAAAAATTTAGTTATTATTGGAAATGAGTCGGACCTATACACCATTGTCGAATCATAAGCACTGAGAGACCTTTGGTTTTACTTAAAAACTGCTACGCGGCCTTCGGCTTTACTTGGCCGATTTTTAAACAAACTTTAAGTAAAAAATAAATTACTTAATTTTACTTAAAATTTACTTAAAATTTACTTAAAATAAATGAACACGAAAACGAACGTAAGTGAGTTGAGTTCTAACGAAGAAAATAAGCAAGTGCAAGAACAAAATCAAGTTATAACCACGTAAAAGAAAGAGAAAGATCCGCGAGAAGTAGCAGCTGGAAAACATCTTGCTGAGATTTCTCGACAAGCTAAAGAAAGAAAAAAAAAGTGTTTGGAAGAACTTGAAAGGAATAATGAAAAAACTCCGACACTTCTTGGACCATCCCGACATCCATTGACTCGCTTGGCGGGTACTTCATACTTTTAGTTTCTATACTTGGAATCGGAGCCGTCATATGTTTTGTAAAGAGAGAAAAAGATCAATAATGTAAATCCTACTAAAATAGAAACTTCTAAACCAGTTGTAGAAAAAAGCACCAAGCCTTGAAAAAAGTTTTGATCTTGAAAAAGAAACTAGAGCCTTAGATACGTTCAACTAAAAATATTTAAGGTGCTTTGCACTGCTTTGCGCTTTGTGTAAATGTTTATCTAAGTAAGAAGATAAACATTTTTTTTAACCCACTTCGTTCGCCTCTGTTCTATATCTATCCTATAAAAAATTTATAATGCTTGTTTCTAGTTTGCTCGTTCTTGAATTTTCTAGTCTTTTTCTTGCAATAGATGCATTTTACTCTTACATCTTGCATATAGTCAACGATTGCTAGAATAAATTCTTCGTAGTCGTTAGACACCAAAGTTAGTAAATTATTTTCTTCATATAGTTTTAATTTTTTTTTTTGTGCTTCTGAAAGCGTTCCATTTTCTTTTGGTGTTTTAAATTCTATGGAAAAACCATTATATTTCTTATGTAAATTGTTTATTACTAAATCTGGCTCACCTTTTTCATAACCTTTTTTCCAAGAGTTTAACCTTTTTGAAGAGGTGTCTTGCAATTCTCCTAGACCAGCGGAGAATAAGGCATTAGTACAATAATTTCTCAAAAAATAAACAACCCTTTCTTGTAAGCTAAATTCGTTTTCGATCATAAATACTTTTTTTCTTGCTGTTGAATCTTTTGTACTCACTGTACAAAAGATACTGGGTAGATACTGGGTAGGACTTCTGAAAACACCCAGTCTTGAAATTGCTCTGCGATCTCTAACTTATTACCGAAAACGAGAGCGTGAAATCCAGGCTCTGTTATAGAAATGGTGTGGGGTCTTATAGTTTCACAACCGTCGCGGAACGCGGCAGTTGAAGATGATAAGTTTTTTGCTTCTATTTTATATTTATCCTTCAAGGCCTCGCAGCTTCGCGCTTTTTTCTGCCACAGGGGTTTCTTTTATTTTATTTTTATAAAACATAACACAAACAGCTCCTATTCCAAGTATAGAAACTATAATAGTGGATGTTGTGATGGTTGATGCAAGGGACCAAGAACCTTCTCAATTATTCTTCTCATGTTCTTCCAGTTTTTTCTTTTTTCTTTCTTTAGCTTGTTTAGAAATCTCTGCAAGTCTTTTTCCAGCTGCTACTTTTCGCAAATCTTTCTCTTTCTTTTGCGTGGTAATAACACTAATGTTTGGTTCAACTGTTTTTGGTGATTCACTTGTCATTTATAAAACTATATTTTTTTACTTAAAGTTTGTTTAAAAATCAGCCAAATAAATATTAAGTAAAATCAAGTGCTCCTTAAAATTTACTTAAAGTTTGTTTAAAAGTCAGCCAAATAAATTTTAAGTAAATTTTAAGTAAAATCAAGCATTCCTTAAAATTACCTGAAGTTTGCTTAAAAATCAACAAAGTAATCTATGTCTTACTCAAAACTTGTTTAAAATTCGGTCAAGTACAGCCGAAAGCCACGTAGCGGTTTTCAAGTAAAAACGTAGTAAAATTAAGTAATCTTTCTTTTATGACTCAACAACGATGTACAGCTCCGATTCATTTCCAATGGTGACTAAATTTTTTTTGCGTGAGAAATCTTTGCTAAAACAGGGTCAAAAGCAATGTAAGGAATTTCATTAAACATGCGCAATAGTAATTTATACTAATTTCCACTCTGTAATAGAAATATATACAAAAATGAGCCAGAAACCCCTGGTGGTGTCTTTGGGTGGGAAATGAAATTTTTTTTGCTGAGTCAGCATTTTTTTAGCTCATTAAATATGCATAATAGTAATTTATAGTTTGGCGCCATCTTGGATTTAGCTGTTATAGTAGCTTCTACTTTGGCCCCATATTGGACTTTTTCTGTAAATGTAGCTTATACTAATTCTCATGCTTGTAATAGTAGCGTATACAAAAATGAGCTGGAAGCCCCTAACCAAATTCCAGGAAATTTTACCTTGAGCAAGTTCCTGGAACTCATTAAATATGCATAATAGTAACTTATACTAATTTTCATGCTTGTAATAGTAGCTTATACTAGTTTATCACGCTCGTGATAGTAGCTTATACAAAAATAAGCCAGAAGCCCCCTTTTCCCTCTACTAAAATGTCCTTTTAGTTGGGTACCTATTCTTAATTTAATATCAGGCTTGAGCATACTCGTGGAATTTCAGTAGAAAATTTGTAAGCTGTTTTTTAAGATGGTCATATTGCCTGAAAGCTCCTGAAACAAGGACAATCAGCTCTCTGGAATGCTTGAAATCGTGGCAGACTTTTGTAGTGAAAAACGAAAAAGTGCATTTAAAACAATGCAAACAATTTTAATGTTCTGGGGGAGGAATACCTTTGATTACACTTGCAAGTAATATGGCAATCATCAAAAGCCACTAACTCATTTCTTAACTGACTTTGCCTTCATGGAAGTGAATTGACTGATTTTTGCTATATTTTGTAGATTGTTAAATTTTGAATGATTCTACAAAAATAGAGTGTGAAAAGTTTCCAAATTGATAAAGAAATTTCTACCATTTGATTTTTCAAAAGCAATAGATAGGTCAATTAAAAATTTTTTATGCATATAAATTTTTTGAAAATGGAGAAAAATTGGAAATTAACATTTTTCAGTTGATGAAATTACTGGTGTAATGGTTAATAGAGTCAGGTTGCATGGATCATGCATGGCATATATGTTATTGTTATTGTGTGTATAAGCTTGAATTAGAATGTTGGAGTTAGTTATTAGATGTTCGTGTCCAGCTGCACACGAACACCAACAGCTATTGGACGTCTAAATCTTTCTTAATGCTCCAGCCAGCTTCTAATTTTAATAACTGAAGAAGAAATAAGATGTGGGAAAGCATTTGTTCACTGTTTTAGTGACAGCGTATAGGAGATACTCATAAGCTTCGCAATTTTTCAAGCGTGCAAATTATTAGAGTGATATGCAGATATCCATACTATCCTCATTATTTTTCTTTGCTGAGTATTATAATGGACCAATTTAAGTCAATAGGATCACTGATTAATGATTGTACAAATGTGTGATGCAGGCTGGAAGCCTGTGATTTTGGCGGACGTTCTTTTCTGCTATGTTCCTAGGAAGTGCACTAAACACAGACTCCTCAAAAATTTTCAAAGTAGCATCTATCAAGGAAGTGAAAGGTTGCAATAGTACTTGAAATTGACTTAAAACTTGCTGAATGTTTTCTAAACATTCTATTTATGGGAATTTCAACAAAGTAAGAGATAATGTTTATTTTTCACACTTATATACAAAAGACATGGTAAAAGTGGTCTGATTGCATTTTAAGCTCATAACTGTTCTTGAATACGTCATTCTGTGATTGACAGCCAAGCAACTGATGAAAGTATTTGAGTAGTTTCTTTTTCTTGGCATGGGTGAGTTGCTCAGTCCTAATTTTAGAACACTAAAATAACCACTTTGGGTACCATCTTGAAAACGTTTTGCTTGGGAGGTGAATGCTTTTCTTTGGGACACTTGCTAGCAATATGTTGGGCAAGAAACCCGACTTGCATCATTTTTGCAGAGTCTAATATCTGTATTGTCCTTAACCTGTGATAGGATGTTAAGCAGTGGAAATCTCAAGTGACAATGCTTGCAAAGTAATTGATTCCTCTCCCAGTTTATATAGTCTAGTGCTAAAAACACAACGACGGTAGATTCTTAGATACCACTCATTCATGTTTACAAAAGTTATTTCACCAATTTTCCTTGTTTGGTTTTATCTGGTAGAAAGTTTCTTGTCTTGCTTAATATCTTTTCATATTTGTTGCAAACAGATTCTTTATACTTTTGATGGCTATGCTGTTGCAGGAATGCTTCAGGGCACATGGTTTGTCAATTGATATGTCAAACCAACAGTAGTCAAGTATTGGTCAATGTATTACCATAACTATCTGGATTATTAGATTGTTTTTGCTGAAAAAAGCAACCAGTCTTTTTTCCTGCATCCTGTCTTTTTCGCCTCTTGTGTACTTTTCTTGCTGCGTATTTCATCTACAGACAGTTTTTTTGTTTTATAGTTTGTTTCAACTTAGTTAATCATCTCAGGTTTGCTTGCCTAGTCTTGAAACCAAATGTTTTTTATTATACTAGTCAATTAGTTTGGATATCAAATTATTATTACATACTGTGAATTAATTTTTTTTACTTGGCCTTTACCAAAGAACACTTGAGACTTATGAAAACATAACAATTTTACCAAGACTGAGAAATTAAAACTTAAAATATCTAATATACTGGGGAATATCTTTGTCTTTGCGCATACTATTTGAAAGTCAGTTATATTTGTTGCATCCATATTATTATTTTGCACTAGAATCATGATTCAAACAACAATTCTGTTGATATTGAAGATCTTGGAGAATTGCCACCCTCCTCACAGTCAACTCGCCCCATAGCTACCAAGAGAAAAAGCTCTGTGCTGGAAAACTTGCCCAATTCAGGAGCACCAAACTTTGATGTTTATAAATCATGGATTGAAGTACTTGGACCTACTCCTCCAATAGGTGAAAATAAGGTATTTATATACATAAGTTTATAAGCCTTCTGATATTCTTCTGAGTTTTTAACTTCATGTAATAGTGAAAAATAATTGAGTATGAAGACTGTTTATTTTTCATTTCTTGGTTTGTGAACCAAGACTAATGAAAATGATATGTACCATTAAGCTGAATAAATTCTTCCTCACATTACTGTTGCTCTGGATTTTGAAATTAATAGGCAAGATGTTGTAGAGAAGCAATAAGTTACAATGCTGTATTTTTTTTGGCCAAGAGCTGATGCAGCTATTTGTGTAAGGGATGTGGAATTACTTTTTTCTTATTGCTCGAGACATAATTTGTTTGGTGATTACATGAGAGAGTGCTCAAACTGAATAAGATACTTTGTAGAGCACCTCATTATTAACTATTTTAAGATTAGTAAGCTGTGCTGCTAAAAGAAATCTATAAAATGTTTTCAGCTGTTATTGTAAAAAACCCACAATCCTAATTGGTTCTATGAGGCACTCTTCTTTTTATGCAAAATGTAACCCACACGCTAATGTTATTTTAACAGCTGATTCAAATTTATGATTTGGGGATGTGAATATGCATGACTAGTACTATGTTTTAGTGTTCCTATGGCAACTGCACTTCGTATTTTCAAAACATAGGCATGCAAATGGTATTTAAAAAGTCTAGATGCATCTTTAATTACCCCTGATAGAGGTGCTCAACTGCAGTGCCAAATAATTGGTCAAGATTTGTGACTCCTGTCAAGAAAGGATTAAAATGAATGTGACATTATTCCAGGTTGCCATGAGCTCAAACGTAAGAACCTGATGTCTGCTAATAGAATTCCTTCATTCTACTTTTTGAGGTTGAACGAGCTATCTGGGTGGAGTTTCAGAAACGAAAATGGGACTTTCAAAAAAGGCAGAGAGCAGATAGAAAGCGACTTAGAGAGGAAGCTGTAGGTTTAGGAATGGATGTGAAAGGTGGACGAAATAGACCTGCCACTGGCATGTCCTCATTTTTTCAACGGCAATCAAAGTCAATCATGGACCACTACTGGCAGCTGATCCAAGTATAAAAACTTTATCTACTTTTTGCTTTTAAAGGTTTTGCCAATTGCAGTGAGCTCTGGTTGCGATGCTAGCAAAAAATTGTTGCATTCACCATGCATGTTATCTTATACACTTTTTTAATCTTGTTCTATGAATCTCCATTTTTTTCACCCTTGCTCTTTTTCACCTCTTCTTTTTTTTAATTGCCTATATAAAAGTTTAATTTATTTTCTGGCAATGCATCTTGTTGCACTGGTTTTTAGTGCAAAGTTTCTTCTAAACTTTGCAGTATTGTGATGAGTGGTGAAAATTCACATCAGTCATACAGTCAGT
>JAODVQ020256327.1:0-13098 GCA_025400075.2 Phenganax stokvisi
TAGGAGGAGGAGGAGGAGGTGGAGGAGGAGGACAAGGAGGAGGAGGAGGACAAAGAGGAGTAGGAGGAGGAGGAGGAGTAGGAAGAACAGGAATAGAAGGCGAAGCAGGAAGAAGAGAAAGAGAAGTATGAGGAGTAGATTATGACAAACGGAGAAGAAAAAAAGGACATCTCACTGTCTTTAGCAACTTCCTGTTGTCTGACATTAACCAGTCGTGACAGTCCATCATTTAACTGATAGAGAAGAGTGTCGTAAATGGCGCCCAGAAAGGCCTGAAATTTTCTACTCCCGCAGGCCCCGAGTATAGACTGCCTACAGTCTTGTCTCTGCCAGAGTCTCAATAATAACCTGGAGATCTCAAATCTACACGCAGAGAGAAGAAGAAGAAGAAATTTTTTTGTATAACTTCAATTTGAATCTGGTACCTTCAACCCCTTACAATCTCATCATATACCCTGGGTTGAGAAAGGGGTTAAATAAGAAGTAATTGGTGGTGGGAATAGGGTTAAATAAGGTGCAGGAGAAAAGAGAGAGAGACACGTTTTTATGTTTAACATAAATTTTAGCATACACAACACACATACGTTTTCACATAGGTACAGGTTTGGAGGACATTCTCAGATTCAAAATATTCACAAAGTTAAAATTTTGAACTGAACACCTATGTGTATGTATACTTTCACTGGATGCCAGAATAATCATTTTTAAAAATTTTTCATTAAAAATAAAATGCTGTGGCAAGAATATGCACCATTTAAAAATTGTATCCCACAGTACGGAAACTAACCTGGTGGAGTATTTGTCAAAGTCTTCTCTGTCCACATCGAGACCTTCAACAACATTCACCTCCGCATAGGTGTGGAGGAGAGCAGGTCCAAGATGGTCCCTGACCGTTGGGCTGGCCTGAACGATGGCCGACAATTCCCCGAGGATGCCCCTGTAATAACAACGAGGTAATGATGACGTAATGAGTAATGGGTCTGACTCACCCCCAGGTCTGAGCTCCTAGAAGTTGGCTGAGTAGGGAACAAGAAAAGTAATATGAGTAGGGAAATGTATAATATTTACACCAATATTACCATATTTGAGTACTTTTAAGTGAATGTGTTTTTCTTCACATTATAATATTGTGAATGCGTACGACTGGTCCACCACAGGTGAAATACTACTCACCTGGCCCGCGGTCCTCTCTGGTCACTGTCAACAAAGACCAGTAGAACAGAGACGATCCTACCCTGAGCCAGAGGGTTAGGTAGCAGGTCAGCTCTCTCCAGCAGTGTGACACAGCAATCTACAAATGGAGTAACCTACCAAGAAACAGGAGAGGAAGAGAGAGAGAAGAGAGATACAATGATTAGCCTCTATGAGGCATGGAACATCAAAGTGGTATATACCGCGGTCACTATTGCACCCCAAGGTATGCGTCTGGGCTTTGTAGGCCAAGTAGGCACAGATGACTGGAATCCCCACGAGTCAGGCATGAGAACAGAGAGGTAAGATAAATATGGATAATTAATTAGATGAAAGGTGTTCTCTGTCCTCTCACTCTGTTTTACAATTATTAGCATAAAATTCTCAAACAATACCACATACATGAAATTCGTGGAATTGGAAAGACCCGTGTGAAATAATAATAAGTACTATATATTATGGTGGTATACCTGAAGTCCCTGTAAAAGAACAGGCTTGAAGAGACAGATGGCTCTAAACCAGACAGTCATATCTCGGACGCAGTACTCGGGAAGACAGCTCATCACCTTTCTCTGCCTCTCTTCTATCTCCTCCTTTGTTCCTCCTTCCTGACTCAGAGAATGAAACTTAAAGTTAAACACTTTTAATACGAAATATGTACCCCTTTAGTACCCCTTCCTCCTTGCTGGCTCAGAGAATGAAACTTAAAGTGAACATTTTTAATACGTCCTTCTCTCAATATCCTACCGCGGTGTCCTCTCTACAGAGGGTCCATCTTCAGAGGATTTACATATGATGGATTGTGAGATGGAGGAACCTGAGAGCATTTCTCCAGAGTGTGTGTAATCCAGACACACTGAGTGATGTAGAATTGAGCAGTGTCCTGTACTAGTTGGGGGTCCAGAAGACAACACGTTCCTGTCAACATGTACATCTGGAGGAGAGGAAGAGGAGGAGGAAGAGGAGGAGAGGAAGAGGAGGAGGAAGAGGAGGAGGAAGAGGAGGAGAGGAAGAGGAGGAGGAAGAGGAGGAGAGAAAGAGGAGGAGGAAGAGGAGGAGAAGAAGGAGGAGAGAGGGTGATATATACAAGAGAATATAAATAATTAAAACTTCAAAGTAGGTACTTCGAGCTAGATGCAAAAAATTGAAATGACACAAAAACAGAAAGCAAGTAGAAAAGCAAATATTGTCATTTACGGCATTAAGTTCTTTGAGGAGTCTTTCATTCCTATCAGGTACATTGGCTGCAATCTGTTTCCCCAGGTCTGACAGTATCTTAGTAAATGTATTGAGAGCAGGTAGGAGGCCCACGTGGAGTGCTCGCTGGGCTATAAAGAAACACTCGCACACAAACTTAAATGTGGAGTTCTCAGGGAAGAATCGATGAGTTCCCAACTTCGTCCTCTCCTCGGATTCTGCAAGTGGGGGGAAAAGATAGGATTACTCTTGGTGATGAGATGTAGAATCAGTTTACTGGTGGCTAAATATCCACAAAGTGGTGGCTGAAATCGACTACTGTTGACCAGTGTAGGCAAAACCTTTGAATAGTGTTTATTTAAATGACTGACTTATGAGGGTGTTGGCGAAGCAAGGTTCGTCGTGGAGGTCGAGACGACAGAGCGAGGAAGAGGGATAGTCTGGTGATATGAGATGCAGTTTGGAGCCCGATGAACTACTGGCAAAGAACGGCTTGCACAACTCCAGCACCACGGCACAAAAATTCACCATGTAACCTGGGTCAATAGATGAACAATAGTACAATTGGACCCTGTTTACACGGATGGACAAAATTTCAAACTGGCTTGGAAACCGATTCACAAGCCACGCCTCATTCACTCTTCTCAATTGCTTTGGTATACTCAAGTAGGAAAAATGGTTGGGACATAACTGGTTTAGGCTGTTCACACACCAAACCAGAATACAGGTATGTAAATCGATAAACAGTGGTTTAAACAAAATTAGTTTGAGTTATTAGTAATTATAAGGGAGAGAGAGATGAGGAGAGGGAGATTGTATGTCTACAGAATGGTGGTTTACCATCGGAGCAGGCTCCAGCTACACTCTCTCCTCGTTTGAATCTGGGTCCAGTTCTGGCTTCATTCAGAGACACCACAGCCGCCATCCAGCCCACTGCACTGCGAAGAGCAAGCACCAGCATGATATGTATGTATGGCAGTAGTGGAGGAGGAGAATGAGGAGGAGCAGGAACAGGAAAAGAAGGAGAAGTAGAAAGAGAGAAAAAGAGCAGAAGGAGCAGGAAGGAAAGGAAGAGAAAGAGAAGTTTAAACACCTTGATCTATGTGGTGAGCGTAGAACTTTCAACAAGGCAGAGGAGACCAGTCCTTGACAGCGATGGAGAGACTCTCTCAAAACACCCTTTGAATGCACATACAGTACATACATATATTATACATGAGCAAGAGAAATACTACAGTGTTCAAATAATACAAAAAGTTTTAGGGAATTGGGTATAGAGAAGCTGTGTCCTTTGTAGAGAGGTTTTGTCCTAGTTTAGAGAGTTCATTATCAGAGGTTCATTTATGAGAAATAGCTTATATGTATTTCTGATGATATTGTCAAGTTTAAGACTCGCTATAGTAGTTGACTTACAAAGCAACTCTCAGCACTGCTGACACTGACATCAGGAAAATTTGGTAGCGATTTGAAGCAACTGTACTTTTCCAGCGCCATAATCAGAGGATTGGGCTTTTCGATAAGAACACTGCTGCTTAACTGGCCTGAGAACATGGCTCCATTTTCAAACTTGTCTCCCTGGAAAGAAAAGAAATACACCATGCTAGAGAAGGAGGAGGAGGAGGAGGAGGAAGAGGAGGAGGAGGGAGAAGGTGGAGGGTGAAGGAGGAGGACACACTCTAGAAACCTCAAACCAGGCCACCAGCCTTATCAATAGCTGACTAGGCACACAATTAACTCCAGAAGGGTACACTGGGAACCAACCACAAACCACTATCAGTGAAAACCTGCTGAGACCAGCATCAAGCCTCAGGTCTATTGTGTCCACATCACACCCCTATCCAGACCATGACAACAGTAGTGTATAACTACAGCCTGTAATGAGAGTTCCTGAGACTAGCAAGACTTACTGTGTTGGAAAGGTAGAAAGAAAAAGGAGGAAGAGGGTAGAGGTGTGAGGGTTTAGAGGGCGTTTGTGAAGGAGTAAGATGAGAGAGAGAGAGAGAGAGAGAGTAACTGACTCTCTTGCTCTGTTTAATGATTGACCTCCAAACCGTCACACTATGTGTCCAGGAGGGAGTTGTGATGGGACCCCTTGTGATTGAAAGCCTACCTGATGTTGGAGAGCCACATCTACTTCTTTTCTCAGAGCTTCAGCCACTATCTCGCCAACCTGGGCCTATGGTTGAGAAACAAGCCTCATATAACACAATTGCAATTTAACACCACACTACACTGCGTGAATCTGTTTCATGAATCAAATTATTATAGAAACATCATGACAAGGCAAGTGCACAACTCTTTTCAAAGAATGCAACTGTTGAATATGACGTATTGTAACGAAATTTTGTTGTATGCTTCTCAATGCTAGTCGCATGGAAATAAAAAGTGATTCTATTTCTGTGTGTGTTTTCATATGTACATACTAACATACGTAGGTAAGTAGGTTGTCGAGACCATCAAACATCATACCACACTCCCTCATAATGTCATCTACTCTAAGGTAAGAATATACAAGAGAATACTGGAAATAGCCAAGAGATTACTGAGAATATACAGGAGAATACTGGGAATACACAAGAGAATACTGAGAATACACAATAGTATACAGAGAGAATACTGAAAGTGATAGCATACAATTGAATGTACCAAGATTGAATTTTCTTACTTTTTGACGTTTTTGACATAGTTACTAGTACTCTTTAACTGTGAGGGGAGATGAGGAGGAAGAGAAGAAGAGAGAAAGCGGGGAAAGATGAAGAGTGAGAGCACGTTAGTAGAAGGTTGATGGTGAGTCAGTACTCTTATAGCAGTTAATCAGAATTAATCACACTCTACTCCATCCCACCAGACAACTAGTATGCATTATATATGATTTGATAGATCTAGCCCACATGGATCTCTCCACGACAGTAAATTACACATCATTAAGCTGAATTACGATGACATATGTGAAGACTGGCCACCGTGTGTGTCCACAAACCATACACTTTCACCTGGCGTCAAGCCTCAACCAGGGCACACTTCCTAACCGCCAGGCTAATGGAGCTACCTTAAACAAAGATAATGACAGTAGAGTAGATTTGACCACATTTCAATTGACTCTAGTTAGTCTAGTTATCAAACAAACCATGACTGACTCAGCACTTTATCGGAGTAGTATGTATATACCTTGCCAAAAACACTCTATTAACACATGACATGTATGTGTAACCTCCGATAGTGGACATCAAGCTAGTAATAAACCTCTCTACTATGGACATACTCTATACTCCTTGCTAAAGAGAGGTGTGTAACATTTAGAAACTACTAAACTCAGAATTATGCAGACTGCATACAAGCTCAGTGGGAAGAGGTGAAAAATGGGAGGAGAATTCTCCAATACACTAGAGCTATGGTAAAATCTGTTTCATGGAGATTAAAAACAACGACCACTAGATAGTTACACCCAGGCCCTCAAATCGGAACAAAATTATCATCTTCTAGGGGGTTCCAGTCCTTAAATACTAACACATGCACGAATGGGACAGATGCGGCATCCTTTCAGTCTGTGATGGTTCATTATAAGCAGCGGATCCACTGAATTGTCACTGTCTAGACTAACTCACTAAGTTGCTGATGATGCGTCGACTTTGTTCAGTTGTATTGCAACACTTCACAAGACCAGTCATCATCTCCTGAGGCACGTGAATTCCATCTTCACTCCATCCGGACAGCCTCTCCACCAACTGTACTAGAACATCCTTTAGGAGGGACACATGGCATAATGGTGTGACGTGGAGAGAGAGAGAGAGAGAGAGAGAGAGAGTTGACAGCGAGTGTTAAGAAACACGTAATACAGATATATCTTCTCACCTTTGAACCCTCGGATCTGTAAAGGTCACCCCAGAGGTCACTTCGAGAAGACGAATCAACAGCTGTAGAGCGTATATGACGTAACAAAAATTCTTCTCCCTCTCACAAATTCATTCTCATATCATTAAACAGGTGGCTGCATTATACAGTTAGCAAGCTTACGGCTAGCTGCTGGAACTTCAGTTTGTGACCGGAATACAGAGGTGACCCCATAACTCAGGTGACCACTAGCTCAGGTTTCACTGTATATATAACTATATTATACTAACCCTCAGCAAGACTGTGAAGGAGTGTTGTGGTACAGGAATCCCTGGCGGCCTCACTCAGTCTCTGCCACACCTCCAACTGCCATCCTCTCTTCTTCTCCTGCCCAGACCTCTCATAACACTCTATACAATACCTCTGTACATCCTGTATGTCAACAAACAAACAAACAAACAAACAAACAATAAAGTAAACAACAATAAATCAGTAAACAAGAACCATGTCAACAATACAAACAATAAAGTAACCAACAACAAATAGTAAACAAAAACCACATAAACTAAACAAACAATGCAGTAAACAAAATGATCATGTAATAAAGTAAACTCCATATTATAAACAAACATATACATTTCATCTGATGAAAAACTAAATTATACACATATTTACCAAACTAACATACCAATTCTTTCTTTACACACTTTTGAAACAGAAGATTAAAATTCTGAAATAGACCAGAAAAATTGTTAAGTACAGGAGGGCCCATACAAATGAGAATTTATTACCAACTACATACTATCAAGAGTTTAGGACCTAACCTGGCAGATCTAAATAAATAAGTACTGTAGTTAGCAGCCAAGTTTGTCGATTGGTTAATTGGGCGACTGGTAAGGAAACCCCTGTTAAACTATATGCTAATTGGATAACTGATAAGGAAACCTCTTTGGGGCTCGTGACTATTTATTGTTGTTCTATTTCGTTGATAATTATTATTATGTGAGAAATCCCGACCCTAGTTAGTGTGGATGGCTCCAGCGGTAACTGCTCCATGGTGATTGAGAATTCTGAGTCGTTGTTACCATGACTACCAGCAGCCACTCCTCCCCCCACCAACACCTAACAACAATTCACATAAATAAATTATTAGGAAGATACAAGCTAATTATTAGTTTATATGATAGGGATTTCGTCTATGACGTCATACCAGCTTCCGATTCAAAATGAAGCTAGCGGCTGCTAAGGCCGTGTCAGCAGCTGAAGAAGACATTTACAGTGGAAATTGGTAGAGTTCGGAGACTGGCCAAATGCAGAAAAGAAATTCCTCTCGGTTTCTTGTAGAAAAACGCTGATTCAGCAAAGCATTGATAAGTATGACGTCACTGGGGTATTAGCCCCGCCCACCCACGTGCTGCGCTTTTGTGTAACACTAGCTAGATACTCTAGCCTGCTAGCAGTAATTTAATGACTTGTGTGGTGATAGAATGTCTGGTTGTGGAGTGAGCCGCCCGGAGGTGCTGCGTCTGTACCGCCAGCTTTTACGGAGAGGCCGACAGTTTGCAGACTACAATTTCAGGTTGCGTCATTCCCCGTATAGCTTAGACAGTTCTAATTATCGGGCACCCTGTCATAATCGTGTAGGATGTACGCAGAACGTAGAGTGAAGGACGCATTCAGAGAGAAGCGGTTGCTGAGCGATCCCGAAGTCATCGCGAAAGCATACAATTTTGGCTTGAGTCAATTGAAGATGCTACAGAGACAGGTCTGGTGTTATACGTGAATTTTGTCTATTATTGTTCTCTCTACAGTCGCAACTGAGTCAGATGTTCTCCCATAAAAAACTAGTCGTTGAAAGAACTAACTAGCTATACTAGATAATAATCAAACGTGTGTGATTATTACGTGTGCGTGTGTCATAATAAACTTTCAAAGTTGCGCATGCGCAGCGGTTTACCCGCGTGTCGTGTTTTATCAGCGCTGAAAGACGCGGCGCTGTGTCAGTTTGGCGAAAGTATCTGTCTCCTCCGGAGCTCAAGAGGTAAAGAGATGGCGATTGCTGCAGGAATTACCTTCGTGCTACTGTTAATTGCAGTTGCGGAGTCTCAGATACTAGATGGTAAGGCAAAGGCTCTGTCTGGAGGGAGTGCGACTATGGGACGTTCGGCAGATGCGCCGCGTCGTTTATTACAGAGCTAGCTAACTGCTTTATGTTCGTATCTCGGCTCACTTGCTTATATCGCTAGACCAATAGGTAGCTATATTTATTACGATCGCTGTACTTCTTCTTGCAATAAGAAAGCAGTTATGTATTCCTATGGCTATCTATGTAGCTTACTTTAGCATAACTGTGTTTGGTGTGTGCTAGTTAGTTAAATGATTTATTTTTGTGCACGTAGAGCAATTAGATGTGTAGCTAGCAATCCAGGTAGGAAGCTATACTTTTTCTTATTACGATTTCAAGATTAAAGTTTTTTCTCTGCAGCCTATCACTGCCGTGAAGATCGGACGAAGTGGGTGCGTCAAAACTCTACCGACTACCCCTTCAAACCCTGCCGGCTTCGAGTTTGTGGGACCCTCGCGAACAGCGCTTTAGATATCAGCGTCAGTTACACAGATGCGGAGGGTAATACCTTATGGGACTCGTACGGCGGGGATCATTTTTCGCGCCGGCGGTGCGAATACGTTGGTAACAATTTCACCTGCGTCACTCAATCGCCTGATAGATGCATCATCCATATATTTAAGGTAGTTCTAAGCGTCGGAGGAGGACCCAAACGGATAGTCTACATCAAAACCAGCGGTTAGTTCATCTAATTTTTAAATACTGTTATTTTCATATCAATTAAATCGTGCAGAAAGAGAAGCTGGAGGACTTCCGATATTACCAAAATGTCTGCCACCTCACATCAACACTCCAACTGCAACTCTAGCACCGGGTAGTCATAACAAAGTAATTGTACGGTGGACGTACAGACAGCAGCATGCCGGCATCAAACACTGCAATGGATCAAGACAATTTCAAGTTGCTCTACGGTCGTACCAGACGTACAATAGCGCCTCTTCCATAGCTTATCTCGAGCACTGGGAATATACCTCTCAAGCTGTCGACCTGAGACGGAGAGTAACAGAGCACACCTACGTCATCTCTCCGAATCTTTACTATCGTTTCTTAGTTCGTGCAGATAAGGGTGTGGGTGGTCCCGGTCCCAAACCTCCAGACCATACGAATCCAGTTTTTTCGCACGTCTACCACTTTCCCCGAGTTGACAAAGCAACGTGGGACCCGGGTATGAAAGCCAAGTATCTGTCGAGGGAAGGCGAGACCGTCAACATTGTCTGCAGGGCCCAAGGTACTCCGACACCTGTCATCACATACAATCGACTGAACCGCTCGATAATTACGTCTACCCTGCGGTTGACTGGCATCTCTATCAGAGACATCGGCACCTATGTGTGTCGAGCATGCCAGAGAGTTTTTGACAACTCTCGAGGCCGATTCGTCGACGAGTGTATCCGTAGGTACATTACCGTGGACATCATCGCTAAAAGTAAGATGTGGATAATTCATATAGGTGTGGTTACATTATGCTGCTTTTCTCCCACTCTTCTTCTTTCTTGGTCCTTCCCTCCATTTCTCTCTCTCTTTCTCCAACTCCTAGATGGAACAAAGTAAGTATTATGG
Organism: Phenganax stokvisi; assembly: GCA_025400075.2. NCBI lineage: Eukaryota > Metazoa > Cnidaria > Anthozoa > Malacalcyonacea > Clavulariidae > Phenganax > Phenganax stokvisi. The sequence goes on from JAODVQ020256327.1 coordinate 9,905, forward strand.
TATATACATTGTTATAATACACATACTACAGTAAGTCTGCTGAGACACTTTGTCCCATGACTGGTGCCTTGTGGTTAAGATAACTTACCACTGTCCACCTGCTGTGGTGGTGCTAAACTGTAGCAATCACTCAGTGGACCTATAGAGGGGGACATTGTGGTTGTACTTTATTAAAGTTAGTGTAGAAATTATGATAGCTAATGCTATATAATATTTATATACTAGTACAAGTGGAAGGGAATAAGGGAATTGCATTTTTTCACTGTACCCATATTTTCTTGATAGGTTTTGTTCATCTTTAGTAACTTTTCTAAGCTAAGCACTTATATGTACTGCTACAATCTTAACTCTTGATTTATTTTCTCTTTTTCTCCTCCTTCTTCCTCCACCACCTCTGGTTCTCTTCCTTGCCTTACCCAGACAGTGTGTGAAGTACACGGGAGAAAAGTGTTCAGAGTTTGTCTACAATGAGTGGCAAGTCATGGACGTCAACTCCACAGCTTCTGACTCAGTGGATAATCGCATCTCTTCTATCATCGATGCAGCTGATGGATTCACCCAGGAGTGTCGGTCCTTTGTGAAGTCGATTCTCTGCCACGTGACGCTGCCTTATTGTAACCTGTTCACCATTGATACCAACAGCTATTCCGCCCTCTCCATCTGTAACAAGACCTGCGCAGAGTTACAGCGTCGCTGTGGGGGAGAGATAAAGGGAAAGGGACAATGGCTGAGAGATCTAATGTTCCAAGGATGTGAGGAGGAAAAAAGCGAGCCTGGGGATAAGCCGGGCTGTATCTATGTTAACCCCGACCATCCTTGGAAAGGTAACAGAGCAAAGTACATGACAGATTCTCCTTTGTCTTGAGTCGTTGATTTTAATGCAAGGATGCTGTATCACTTCTAAAATAGTACACTTAGCTCAAAAAGCCGAGGCCATAGTGCAATGATGAATATGGCTATTTCTATATCTCACTCTCTCTTCTCCTCTTCATTTCTCCCTCTCTCCAAATGATTAGGTGGCAAAAAAGAGGACACTGTTCATGCTGATGTAGCAACCCTGGAGTGTACCTACGGCAACGGCGCAGAGTACAGAGGTCGTGTGAAAGAGGCAGCCGGCGGACTCGGTTGTCAGCGTTGGAGCTCGCAGTTCCCCAACCGTCACAAGTTTGATCTTCTCACAGTGGGAGAGCTGGAGGGGGCGGGACGATATTGTAGGAACCCGGGCGGACTAGCAGAGCGACCGTGGTGCTTTATCAATTCTCTGGACCATAGATGGGGATATTGCAATATTCCAAGATGTGGTGAGTCAAATTAAAACTAAGAACAGAATTTTTAAAAAAATTCATATGCAATAGTTCACTCCAAAAAATATGTGAACATTTGCACCATTCAAAAATCTTTCTACTATACAGTATTTAATTTGCTCCTCTTTCTCCTTCCTGCTCTACTACAGAGGAGTGTGTGCTATACTCGGGAAAATTCTGCAGAGCTGTCGGGTACACTAATGCAACTTCGGTGCTCCTACGGCGCAGTGTCCACAATTCTTTAGCCAATGTTGAAGTCACCTTGCAAGGAACGTTACACAGTATCCCTGAGGACCAGATGACCCCTGGTTGCAAGCTCGTTGCTCGACAACTGCTCTGCAAGGGAGCTCTACCCACCTGCTCAGACAACAACAGTAAGTGGGGGCCAAGTTAAGTTTTTGTGCGATTTTATACTCATACTTTTTTCTTCATTTTTTTGTTTTTTTGGCCACCTCCTTTACTATTTCTCTGTTTTTCTGCTCCCTACCTGCTCCTCCTCCTCCTGCCATCCATTTTTCATCTCTTTCACAGAGCCACGACTGAAACTGTGTGAAAGTCACTGTATCATGTTTGACCTCCTCTCTCTGTGTCCCCAATCACTACAAGACGCTGTCTTCGCCATGACCTCTCTGAACAGATCGGTCTGTTCAAACAAAACCCTCCTCTTGCCCGACTCAGACACCCACTGTGCTCCTCCGATTGTCGTCCAAACTGTGGCAACACCTACCGAGGGTTAGTATTTTAGAGACTACAGTTGAAACCTGAGCTAGTGGTCACCTGAGTAATGGGGTCACTCCGTATTCAGGTCACTAATTGAAGTTCCGACAGCTAGCTGTAAAATAGCTTGCTAACTGTATAATGTGGCCACCTGTCTAATCAGGCCAACTGAAGCTGGCCTAAGGGTTTCACTGTAATATATTCCACTTATAGCATCTCTGTACACAGTAAAACAGTCTAATCAACTGTACACAGCCTTTCAAAGCCTCTAGATGTAGTTGGCCTTAAGTGGTCAACCACTAGTAGTTTCTTGTGGGTGCAGGATAGCTTTAAGTCCTAGGAATGGCAGGTTCTCCTCTGGTGAGGCCAAGCCACTGGCTAATAAGACAGGAGGTGGGTTTTGAGGTCACTAGTTTCTAGACAGAGGCCACTATGTATAGTAGTATATAGGCTGGAGCTGGATCAGAGACCACCTGTCCATTGATCATTGCTCCATACCATACTCCATTGTGTGACTATCAGCTGTGGGATCTATCAGGGTTGTGGAATTTTGATACTGGTGATCTGTGGTCTGCATTCCATGTCCACCTGTGTGTGTGTGTGTGTGTGTGTGTGTGTGTGTGTGTGTGTGTGTGTGTGTGTGTACTGCTGTGTTGCTTGTATGTAGCTTTTAGCTCTAGTGCCCGAGTCTGCTGGGTGCTGGCTCAGTGGGTATAGGTCTGTTGGTTTCGCTTGTTCTACTCTTCCTTATCCCTCCCCATACACAACCTCATTCTCCTCATCCACCTCCCCATCTGTCTCTCACCTACCTCACTCCCTGCTCCTTGCTCCTCCCTCCTCCTCCTACCCCTCTCCTCACCTCCTCATCAGGAGATTGTAATAATGAGATGTTGATGAACACTACTAACGGTGACAGTTGCGTGCCTTGGAACAATTCCACAGTCCTGGGCAGGAAACTGGAGAAGATATTTCCAGAATTAGAGCAGGCGTTCTGTCGTAACCCTGGACAATTTCGGCAGAGTCTTTGGTGTTATACCAGTCGTGATGGAGACTGGGACTACTGTGACCTATCTGTCTGTCACTCTGGTTAGCCTTGCTCTTGCTTTCTTCCTCCTCCTGCCTCTCCTCTTCTTCTTCTTCCTCCTCCTCCTCCTCTTCCTCCTGCTCCTCCCC